>JACEEZ010021497.1:15000-42500 GCA_016584305.1 Chionoecetes opilio | reverse complement strand
CAAAAAATTCCAACATCAATAACAACGACAACCATAATAATAATATAATAATAGTAAAGATAAATAAAATAATAATATTGATAAAAAAATAATGATAATGACAATAATAATGATAATGAAATCAATGATGGTAAACATAAATATTTTGATAATTACAATAATGATAAGATTATAATAAATCTTATAATTATTGATCATAATTATACAGGTAAAATTAATGCTGACAGTATATGATGATGATGATGATAATGATGAAAGTGGTTATGATGTCATTAAAAATATAAAAACAATAGAAAAAGTAGGATTAGCATTAACGAAAACAAGATTAATTATCAAACTAATGAGCGAGATGAAAAACACAAGAAAAAAGGTGAAAAAAAGCGGATCAAAATATAATCATCATTAACCTAACCATCATCATCATCACTACCACCATTATCATCACCATCACCATTATCATCACTATCACCGTAATCATAAACACTATAACTATAATCATCACTATAATACCAGTGTCGTCGATGGTAAGCGTATTGTCTCACGCTGTCACAGGCTCAAATTAAGTAAACACACCGTAACTTTGCCCTTTACTTAACATTAAATAGCCGTCACCAACATATGCCAGTAAAGTACACAGGTCGCTGGATCACAAACAAATAATACGTTGCCACAAGGAAGACCACGTAACGTGGAGGACGTGTGAAGCAGCACCGAACCAGGAGGATGAGTCGTAAGGTTACTAAACCTCGTAACCCATGCAGGTAGACGAGGCGGCTGGCCAGGGCGTAGGTGAGGTCCGTAGCTCCCTGTAACCCATACAGGTAGACGAGGCGGATGGCCAGGGCGTAGGTGAGGTCCGTAGCTCCCTGTAACCCATATAGGTAGACGAGGAGAAGGATGACCAGGACGTAGTCAGGTCCGTAGCTCCGTGAGTGCTGTGTGGAGTTTGAGTGCGGTCGCAGGAATCTGTCGCTGTCCCGGTCCATCCTCATTATATACCCGACGGTCCACGTGACTCCTGTGACGTGGCCGTGAAGAAGGTGGTGCCCCCTTGTGGTGGTGATTCATTGAACCGCCTTGCTTCGAAGCTTCGGGGCACCACAGTACTCCCCCCCTCAGGCAAATCCACACGTTGGAATGGCGATCTGAGAAAGAAACGGTCATGAGAAAGACGTGATGATGAAAGATGCATGCCTCTCTGGTGGGCGAGACAGTCTACCACTCCTGGTAACTGTTCTTGGTCGCAGATGTTCAGGGGAAGGAATTTCATCATCTCTTGGCAGCTGTGAGTCATTGTGATCATTAGGAGGTGTAATAGGTATATTAATATCACCAGGAGTCTGTTTATAGGGAGCAACAGGCGGAGAAGGGCGATGAGCCAGGCCAGGAGGCTGTAGCGGAAGTGTACGAGTATCTGGTGACTGAGTGTGAGGGATAGGATGAGGTACATCATGTTGTATATTAGCCGGCTTTAGACGATCCACAGAGACATTATCCTGGCGGCTTCCTCGACTTACAGTAAAGTACTTATCATGTCTAGACAGCACCTTGAAGGGACCGTCATACGGGCGATGAAGTGGACGGCGTCGGGCGTCATGTCGTTTCTATACATACTCGGCACGCTCTAGATTACGCGGGACGTAGGAAGCATGTCTTGTAGGCTGGCGAGGTGCAATAGGAAACAACCTGGAAGTGATCTGACGGACAGTTTAGAAACTGTACTTGACTTGGGTAGTATCGAGGCGCTGGGAGTAGAAACCATTAGGCGATACTTCACCTGTACTGATCTGCTGAAGCACTGCGCCGACCGCAGTAGAAGAGGCGTCGGTAGTAAGAAAGACCTGTGCTTCAGGGTCTGGATAAGCAAGACGAGGAAGCCGTGCTATATCCTCCTTTATGGTAGTGAAAGCAGCTGCAGCCTCTTGTGACCACCTCAGCGGGGCTGTCGATCTGTGGGGAATACCCTTCAGAAGGTCATGTAACGGGAGTAACGTATCTGCTGCTTTGGGGAGGAAACGGTGGTAGTAATTTACAATACCCAGAAACTCCCTGAGCTTTCTTGCAGAAGTTGGTTGTGAGAACTGACGAATAGCATCTACTTTCTGTGGCAATGGAGTAATACCTTCTTTACTCACCCGATGTCCTAAAAAATCAACTGCTTCCACCCCAAAAACACACTTCGCTGGATGGATTTTGATGTTATTGTCTCGAAGGCGTACCAAAAGCTGCTGAAGATGGGTGCGATGTTCCTCCTTACTGCTGGATGCCACTAGAATATCATCAATATACACAGTGGCAAAATCAAGGTCGCGCAAGACATGGTTCATATAGCGTTGAAAGGTTTGTGCCGCATTCCGTAAACGAAAATTCATATACCTGAACTCGTACAGTCCAAAAGGCGTAGTTATAGCTGTTTTGGGTATGTCTGCAGGGTGAACTGGGATCTGATGGAAAGCTCTCACTAGGTCTATCTTAGAAAAGATACTTTGTCCATTTAACTTCAGATGGAAATCCTGAATGTGTGGTATAGGGTACCTATCCGGCACGGTAACCTTGTTCAGTGCCCTATAATCCCCACACGCACGCCACTCCTTACCAGAAGGCTTGAGGACCATATGGAGAGGTGACGCCCAACAGCTCTTCGATGGTTGTGTCATTCCATCCTTTAGCAGAGAATCGAACTCTGCCTTCGCCGCTAGGAGTTGGTCGTGATGCAAGCGCCGTGGTCGAGCGTACACTGGTGGGCCTGTCGTCTAGATAGTGATGGAACACGTCATGGACATTAGCTGATCGTCGTTGGAGAGGCTCTGTGCGAGTAGGAAATTCTTGAAGGTCTACAATGTCGGTATTATTATGAATGAGTGTGATACGTGGGCTTTCATACCTGGCAACGGTACTTCCAATGGTGGCGTGTGATGACTACTGTCGTAAGCAGCGGTTGCCAGGGTCAACAAGCAGCTCATAATAAGTAAGAAAGTCGTATCCCAGTATGGGCTGAGTAACTTCTGCAACAACAAAAACCCATGGGAACTTACTGGGCAAACCGAAATCCATCGTGATCCTCTCTGTGCCATAAGTCGCAATTGGTGTTCCGTTGGCCGCCAGAAGGTCGAACGCAGGTGGCGTATACTTGCGGTCATCCTGGGTAGGAGGGAGAATGCTGACGGATGCTCCTGTGTCCACTAAGAAACTCTTGCCAGTGCATTGGTCTCTTACACGTAGCAAAGACACAGGAGCGTCAAAAACTGCAGAGGAGCTCGCATTCACTTGCCCCCCGCCGAACTAGTTTCCCGACCACTGGCATGGTGGGCGGCACTGTCTGACCCTGGCACCAAAGGTGGAATGGTACCAGCATAATTCAACGTTGGTAAAGGTAGAAAACGATGGATGGGACGCACCTTTACCGTTGAGACTGTTACGCCCTCTATGTGGAACAAACGGGCGAGGCACGCTTATATTCATGCGTTCCTCAATGGCGTTCAATCGTTGCAAGATTTGGCGAAGCGGAGTGCCTGAAGTTTCAGCTCTATGTAATCCTGCAGCACAGACATGCTGATCCTCCGTAGTGTCTCCAGACATTAACGACCCCATATAAGGTGGTGTGGGCCTGGCTCTGGCAATTGAGATAGACACATCTGACGGACCTGTCTTCATCGCCACCTCATACCTTCCCCCCAGACGTCCCTTCCTTCCTCACCCTGACTTCTTGCGACTGTTAAGACGACGATCCCCAGTTTTCATTGCTGGGGTTCTGAACGCCAGACACCCGACCCTAGGCTACAGATCGACCAATCAAAACGGTCGTGAGCTCGTGGCCTACCTCAGACGTCAGACAGCCAATCACCTTGGTCCACACTTTCCCACTTACTACGGCCCTCTTTCTGCTACTTCTCCTGACATTGTTCTTTCTAATGCCGCTAATTTCTTATATCATTCTATCACGCCAGGCCCCTTAACCACCAGCGATCATATTCCCATTATACTCGACATATCCACTTCCCCCATTCCCATACCTGTTCCTAAATCCTTCGCCTTCAACAGAACTGACTGGGACGCTTTTGACGGGGACGAGTCACTACAAATGGCCGACCTACCTGACGTATCCCGGGCGACCTTGGACGATATTGACGCGGCACTTGACTCGTGGATGTCCACAGTCAAACTTGCTGCTGACAGACACATACCCAAGACTGCTCACAAGACGCCAGCATACTGTACACCCTCCAGACTGACACAGATGACACGTATACAGTTCCAGGCTCTTCGGGCCCAGGCCGGAAGAGCAGGTTGGACTTATGACAATTACAGACGTTACATTCATTTACGCTTAACACTACAGGACGCCAGACGTGTTGAATCCCGGCAGTCCTGGGGTAGTGCTCTAGCCAGACTGTCGGCTTCACACAGGGACCCAAAAGTTTTTTGGCGAGCAGTAAAGAGACTTTCTGGACGCGCGACTAACAAAGACACATATTTAGTAGACACCAACGGACTAAAACACCACTCCGACGTTGACAAAGCCCGGCTGCACACCTCTGTTTGGGAGACTGTGTACCGGGATGACTTTGACGACGACGACAATGACATTGTGCTGGATTATATGACTGAAAATCTACGTAGGTCGACTCCTTATGAGTCGGCGGACACGACGAGGATAAGGGGCACCTCGGAGCTCGACTCCCTGATCTCCTCAGGGGAGCTTCGGGGGGTCCTGAGGCACAGCAGGAGTACCTGCCCGGGAGTCAGCGGTATTAACAAAGTTATTCTCTCTCACATCCCAGAGCGGGCGATGGATCGGTTGCGGGACATCCTGAACGCGGCTCTCTCGGCGGGTTACTTCCCGGAACGCTTCAAGGAAGCGGAGATGAGGATGTAGATCAAGTCTGGGAAGGCACCTACCCGCCCAGACAGCTATCGCCCCATCTCCCTCCTGGAGGTTCCGGGAGAGCTGTTTGAGAGAGTCATCGCTGGGAGGCTCCGCAACTACCTGGAGGAAAACGGCCTGTACAACGACGCACAGTACGGGTTTCGCCGTGGAAGGGGCACCACTCACGCCATCGCGGTGGCCACGGAGGCCCTCGCCATCCACCACGCCTCCGGCTACAGGTGCAATCTGGTCCTCCGGGATGTCAGCAAGGCGTTCGACAAGGTGTGGCACCTTGGACTCAAGTACAAGCTGCTTCACCTTGGGCTCCCGGGCCCGGTCGAGCGTTTACTCTGCGACTTTCTGGAGGATCGGACGGCCAGAATCAAGGTCGGCACCCAGGTTGGCCCCACCTTCCCACTGGAGACAGGAGTACCGCAGGGTAGTGTTCTCTCCCCAACCCTGTATGTCCTGTACACCATTACTGCCCGTCGTCGGTGGCGGGCATGAATGTCCTGTACGCCGATGATGTGTCCCAGGTCGTTTTCCATCCGGGACGATCCAGCGCCATGCTCAACGCCCGCACTGAGAGAGAGGTAGCCAGGATCAGCGCCTTCGAGGAGGAGTGGAGGATCAAGACCAACCTCGCCAAGTTTAGCGTCATCCCGATGGCGACCCAGAACCCCCCACCGCTAATGGTGGACGGTAGAGTGGTGGACTTCCAGGCCAGCGGCACCGTCCTCGGCCTGCAAGTATCATCGCGAGGGTACGTGTCGCACGTGACGTCACGAGTACGGCGCGCAAAGTCCGCCCTGTTCACCCTCTACCGGTTCCGGGACCTCGACGCAGGGCTGAAGCTCCACCTCGTCAAGGCGCTGGTCCTCCCTGTCCTCACCTACCCCCCGATACCGCTGCACGCCCTGAGCAGGACAGCAATCAGTAAGCTGCAACGGGTGCAGAACGCTGCTCTCAGGTTCGTGGTGAACCACAGGTGGGACGACTTCGTGACAATGGAGTCGCTACACGAGTCCGTTGACCTCCCAGCCATCAATGTCCGCCTGCATCACATGGCCTCACAAGTGTGGCTCCGGATGCAGGAGGAAGACTGGGAGCAGTTTCTGGTCCTGCAGGAACTCAGCGACGCGGCCCCGGATCGTTCCCACGGGTGGCTCCCCAGGAGCCTGAGGGCCTTGCGTGATGACCCCGATCCCGCCCCACGTTACTCTTAGCTCTGCTTTATGTCCTCACGTTTTTCGTTTTTCTTTTTCTCGTCAAAAAAAACCAAAAAAAAAACCACATTAATCTGTTAACTTTGAGTTAATTATGTATCCCATTATTCATATCACTATTATATATTATATATTATATATATTATATCACATTATGTATCACTTATTCATTATCTATTGTTTACTCAGTTTTTTGTTTTGTTTTAACGCATATTTGTTTTTCTTCTCTGAAAGAAAGATCTCTTCTCTGTCTTGTCTTATTTCAAATTTTTATATGTATATACTCATGTCTTTTAGCTTACCTGTTCACTTCATCCTATAATTATTATGTGTTTATATCCTTTGTTTTTATGTTACTTAAAAAATATTTAGATTGAAATTTTTTTTTTCTTTTTTTGTGTGTGTGAATGTTTTGTGAACGTTTTAACTAAAATCAGCAAGCCGCCCGGCCACTTTATTCTATTTCTGTATTTCTGTATTTCTGTACTTGGTATTCTTGTCCCCCCCCCCCCCCCCCTCTTTGTAGCTTCCCCCACCTTTTCTCTCAATAAACTTGAAAAAAACTCTGGGGCCAGGCATGGCGACATTCCCTTGTTGGCTGTAGGTCCATTTTTGGAAAGTTTCTATCGGTGGAGAAAGTATTTACAACATTGGATAATGCTGGATTAGGTGCAAGTGCGGTAGAACGAGTACGGTCTGACAATTGTGATATCATTCGATCGGCTGCAGAGACGAATTTAATAATAGATGTGCTATCATCAAAAGAGGACAGAGCAGCTCTTACCTTCCAAGGCAACTTCTGAAGAAACAGGGATCGAAGCACTGCTGTTGGCAATGACGTGTTGCACCGTATATTGATTAGTTGCATCTGCTACCACAGAATAGACGGCCTCATGTCCCCCAAAGTGATGGTTTGCAGCTCCTGTAGATCATGGTGGTCTGGTCTTCGGTACACGTCTAACAGAGCACTCTTTAGAGTCGCGAATCTGTTGGAGTCCGGGGGCGAGGTAATTGTGCTTTGTACGAGTGTGGCTACTTCGGTAGGCAAGGCACAGACAACAGCGTTGAATTTTTGTTGGTCGTTGGCCGAGGTGTTAACCAGGTAGCCCTGGACGTGCAGCAGCCAATCCTGTACATTGTGGTGGAAGGACGGTAGCTGCAACCGCTCAGTCGCCATGTCACTCACTTCACAGTTCACTATTCAACGTGGGGCTTCACAGGTCACTCCGGGGTCACCAATTATTATCACAAGGCTGGGTGTTCGGGTCACTCCGGGGTCACCAATTATTGTCTCACGCTGTCACAGGTGTGGGAATTTATGTCAATCAATCATTGGGGGCATACGCCGGGGGGCGCGTCGCCTCGTCAACCCTACTACGCCACTCCCAGGGGTCACCACGCGCCAGTCTTCATGCAGGCTCCTTTCCCATACCAAGCAGCTCTCGACAAGAAACATCAACTTGCCCCAGCCACGAGCCTTGTGGGCGCCCCCTTGGCCTCCTCCACGCCGGATTGTCTCTTACAGATACAACCCGATGGGAAGGATCGGTTTCAGGGTAGCGTGCCACATGCCCATATAGCCGAAGTTGGCGTTGACGGACTATGCAGGTAATAGGCCTCGATTCAGTCTCACGGTGCAATCGCTGATTTGACATTTAATCATCCCAGCGATACCCCATGATTCTGCGAAGACACGTATTACCAAAGGCATTGATTCGTCTCTTCAAGTCACTATTTAGTGTTCATGTCTCACAACCATAAAGTAAGACGGGGATCACAAGCGACTTGAAGATCCGGATCTTTGTCCTCCTGCACGGGTACCGACAACGCCAAATACTCCCGCTGAGCGAGTCCATAGCACCGTGGGCTATGCCAATCCGCCGGACTTCTTGACGTGACTCGCCGTCATTATGGATTGCGCTACCAAGGTATGTAAAACTTTCCAAGATCTCAATGTTTTCACCGCACGCATGAACAGACTGTACTGCTTCATACATGTCATGCTTTTGTACACTTATATGTACAAAATGAACGTATGTACAAATCTCTTCATTATAATCAGAGAAGAGATGTTAATCCCGTGAGGGCTGGAATGATACTAGAATCTGATCCAGCGGCGGCGACCGGCTGCACAAATCCTACCTACACGTGTCAAATCGTCGGTGGCGAGAATCTAATGGGCGGCAGCCAATGTCCGCGCTTCAAACCAAGGTGCTAATTATTTAAGGTGCAAATGGTTAATACCGCTGGGAAAGTTAATTTATAATAGCCCAGTAATTATCATTTACTTAAATTACCTTAAATAATATCCACTGCCATTATAATTATATATATATACATCCTTACGCACCCCCTATGATGAGCGGACAATAACTCCCTCACCAGGGGGGGGGGGAAGAAACCACCACTCTACCAATTATTAAGAGGGTGGTTGGTGGATAATTTCCACAACAGGCTCAAATTAAGTAAACACACCGTAACTTTGCCCTTTACTTAACATTAAATAGCCGTCACCAACATATGTCAACAAAGTACACAGGTCGCTGGATCACAAACAAATAATACGCTGCCACAAGGAAGACAACGTAACGTGGAGGACGTGTGAAGCAGCACCGAACCAGGAGGACGAGTCGTAGGGTTACTAAACCTCGTAACCCATGCAGGTAGACGAGGCGGCTGGCTAGGGCGTAGATGATGTCCGTAGCTCCCTGTAACCCATACAGGTAGACGAGGCGGCTGGCCAGGGCGTAGGTGAGGTCCGTAGCTCCCTGTAACCCATACAGGTAGACGAGGAGGAGGATGACCAGGACGTAGTCAGGCCCGTAGCTCCGTGAGTGCTGTGTGGAGTTTGAGTGCGGTCGCAGGAATCTATCGCTGTCCCGGTCCATCCTCGTTATATACCCGACGGTTCACGTGATTCCTGTGACGTGGCCGTGAAGAAGGTGGTGCCCCGTTGTGGTGGTGATTCATCAATTATATTCCTTACAAATGAGGTATAATCCTCCTCGGCTCCGACCTCACTTCCCCTAGAGAGGTTAGAAGGGGAAGTGAGGTCGGAGCCGAGGAGGATTATACCTCATTTGTAAGGAATATAATTGACGGACAGAAAAGAAATATTCCTTTAGGGAAATAAGGTCCAGAAAGAGTGATCCAAAATGGATGACCACCAATTTAAAACACAACATTGGAGTAAAAAGAAACATTTATATAAGGTTCAAGGCAGGATTGGTAAACAAAGAACAGTATAACGTAATGGCGAGGACAGTGAAGAAATTAACTCGAGCTGCTAAGAACAATTATGAGATTAAAGTAGCAGAACAGGCGAAAGGGGACCCAAAGGGGTTCTATCAGGTTTATAAAACAAAGACAAGGGAATTAGTTGGGCCGTTAAGGTCAGGACAGGGTGAGGTCTTAAATACGGATGAGGATATGTGTAGGAGTCTAAATGATTATTTCTTAAGTGTTTTTACGGAGGAGGATACACAGACGATACCTGATAGTGAACAGATGTTCAAAGGAAGCGATGAGGAGAAACTCAAAGATATTGTGATAACTAGGGAAATGGTGGAGGAGGGTATAGAAAAAATGAAAACATTTAAATCGCCAGGACCAGATGAAGTGTATCCCAGGGTATTAAAGGAATGCAAGGAGGTTGTTAGTGAGTCGTTAGTGCACATTTTTTAGGAAATCGGTTGAGATAGGCGATGTGCCATTATTGTGGAGGAAAGGAAATGTTGTTCCCATATTTAAGAAGGGAGACAGAGGACTAAAGTCAAATTATCGACCCGTAAGTCTAACATCAGTGGTCGGTAAATTATTGGAATCTATTATTGCAAAAAAACATTAGAAGAGCACTTAGATAAACATAGTTTGATCAATGATTCACAACATGGATTCACCAAGGGTAGGTCATGTCTCACCAATTTATTGAGTTCTTATAGGAAAGTTTATGAGACGGCAGATAATGATAAGGATTATGATATAATATATTTGGACTTTAGTAAGGCATTTGACAAAGTACCACACGAGCGACTCTTAAATAAGGTTAGGGCTCATGGTATAGATGGGAAGGTTCTTCATTGGATCAGAGCTTGGCTAAGTAATAGGCAACAAAGGGTTACAATTAATGGTTCCAAATCTGAATGGGGACTGGTGACAAGTGGAGTTCCACAAGGGTCTGTTTTGGGCCCATTACTATTTTTGATTTACATCAACGACTTGGATAGTGGGATTAGCAGTGATATCAGCAAGTTTGCTGATGATACTAAGTTAGGTAGGATTATTGGATCACAGTCTGACGTAAACATATTGCAGGGAGACTTAGATAAACTTAACGAGTGGGCAGTCAGATGGCAGATGGAATTTAATATTGATAAATGTAGCGTTATGAATGTTGGTAGAAAAAACCCTGGTAATAGATACACCATAAGCAATGTATCGCTGAAAAGATCAGAAGGTGAAAAAGATCTTGGAGTGAGGGTGAGCCCAGACCTCCGACCTAGGAAACAATGTATTGAGGCCAGAAATAGAGCTAATAGAGTATTAGGATTCATTACCAGAAGTGTTAAAAGTAGAGGTGCGGAAGTTATTCTAAAGCTTTATCTGGCTCTAGTCAGGCCTCACCTAGACTATGTAGTTCAGTTTTGGTCTCCATATTACAGGATGGATATAGTGTTGTTAGAAAAAGTGCAGAGAAGGATGACCAAAATTATACAAGGGATGCGTAACTTTAGTTATGAGAGGAGATTGAAGTTATTAAAATTACACTCACTCGAGAGACGCAGCGTAAGGGGCGATCTGATAGAAGTTTTTAGGTGGATAAAGGGATTTAATAAAGGAGAGGTAGGAAAAGTTCTTACGGCTTTTAACCAGAGTAGAACAAGAAGTAACGGAAAAGCTGGAAAAGCGTAGATTTAGAAAGGAAATAGGGAAAAACTGGTTCACAAATAGGGTGGTGAATGAATGGAATGGTCTCAGTAGACAGGTAGTTAGTGCTGAGTCATTGGGGAGCTTTAAAGGGGAGCTGGATAGGTTCATGGATGGGGATGCAAGGTGGATGTAAGTAGTGTTAGGTGACAGGAACTACCACGTGTAGGCTTCGCGGCCTCTTGTAGCTTCCTTATTTTTTTATGTTCATATGTTCTTATTGATTCGCCTTGCTTCGAAGCTTCGGGGCACCACAAGCGATAATCCTCCACACAGCTACGTAGTGACAGGATACTTTCAGCCTGCACTACTTTGCTCCTGATTTTTTCCCTGGCTTCCGCATGTGTGGTTTCACTTGACTACGTATTCCGTTTGACTTGCTTGTGAAGTTACACCGCGTAAAGTAAGATTGGTAATAAAACCTACTGTGAGCAGCAAAAAATCGAGCGCGCGGGTGTGTGTGAGCTGAGAGAGAGAGAGAGAGAGAGAGAGAGAGAGAGAGAGAGAGACGAGAGAGAGAGAGAGAGAGAGAGAGAGAGAGAAAGAGAGAGAGAGGAGAGAGAGAGAGAGAGAGAGAGAACGTGGCGAACTTTAACCTTATGGGAACCTTACCTATATATAAACACATAAAAAATATCCAGTGTACAGTGCCATGTTTTTGCGGTATTGGAAGAACCGACACAAACTGAGAACAAAAATAATGCAAGAGCCTACACAGCGACACCGCGAGACGCCCTAGACATTGCCAGACTCACCCAATTCGCGGTTCTGATAAAAAAAACAATTTCCATCGATTCTAGGTATTTTTTCTAATTGTCTTTCTTCGCTCTCTCTCTCTCTCTCTCTCTCTCTCTCTCTCTCTCCTCTCTCTCTCTCTCTCTCTCTCTCTCTCTCTCTCTCTCTCTGTGTCGAGGAGGAGGAGGAGGAATACATAGGAATAACAGATACCAGGAGACCCTTTGGTTAATAACGAGGGTATCTGTTGTACTACTTACTACTATCAAACTACATGTAAGAGATTAGAGAACAAATAAAAAAGATACCATGTACCTAAAGAGAATGGAAACATAGAATTAGCATAGTGAATAATGAGAAGAATGTGTGTGTGTGTGTGTGTGTGTGTGTGTGTGGTGTGGTGTGTGTGTGTGTGTGGTGTGTGTGCGTGCGTGCGTGCGTGCGTGCGTGCGTGCGTGCGTGCGTGCGTGCGTGCGTGCGTGCGTGCGTGCGTGCGTGCGTGCGTGCGTGCGTGCGTGCGTGCGTGCGTGCGTGCGTGCGTGCGTGCGTGCGTGCGTGCGTGCGTGCGTGCGTGCGTGCGTGCGTGCGTGCGTGCGTGCGTGCGTGCGTGCGTGCGTGCGTGCGTGCGTGCGTGTGTGTGTGTGTGTGTGTGTCATCACTACCATTTCATATCAGTGCATAATTCAGTATTATCAGATGCAGCAACAGCGGCAGGAGAAGTGGTAGTGTTTACGTGGACAGCAACAACAAAACAAATAATGCTCCTGCTACTACTATTATATTAGGAGAAGTGGGACTAAAACAGATAAAGAATATAGCTGAATTTACAGCTACCGTCCATAGGATGAAAGCTCTACATTGCTCCAACACATTCGTGATGAAAATATTTAAAAGTCATCAATATTTATTTCATCTTTCCACAAAGATTACATTGACAGATAAGTAAAAAATAAAAAAATAAAAAGTGTCGCGAGGCATCCCGCGGCCTGCGTGCCACTCTCACGGTGCTCGAGGCAACAGCCGATTGGAAATAAAATGATAAATATACAAAACTGTGAAAAGGAGAAATGTGGAGCAGGTTGACAACGTTGAAGCGTTGTGCCAAAATTCGTGGTTGTAGAGCTTCAGACCCAACCGTTCCCCCTCCGAGGCAACACAAAGTTGAGGATTTAGAAAAATGTGTTATGTTCTTTAGGCTACCCTGTCAGAAGCTGCAATTACGTCTTTACGGTAAATTGCAGTGCAAATACCAACATATAACAAAAACTATAGTACCCTAACGGTTAAATTGTTCACAAAGGTAGGGAAAGGCGAGATGCAAGGTGCCTCGCAAAATAATAAAAGAATCACTGGTACCATTGTTTCCCAACCATCACTTATTTACATCAACAAAATGTCTGCAGGTAAGAGCATGCGTAAGTCTCTAAGCGCTTTATATATTTTTCTAAAAATAACATACGAATTTATATACATATATAATCTGCTTAATGTCTCTTTTAAATTATGGAGAGATGGTTGTTTTACTGCTTGACATAAGAAAAATGTTATGTGAGTTTTTACCGCATGAAAAAAATACATATTTACACACATTTATGATAAGAAATATTTACAGATACAGTCAACTACTAGACTGTTGATGCTAAATATCTTTTGTTTCTACTCAGACTAATAGTGCGCAACGCAGAAAAAAACGACAATTTAAAAAAATGGCATCTAAGAGATACAAATGAAGAAAAAACCCTCCAAAAACAGAAGCCAATTCCCTTCAACATATATTTTTTCCCATCATTCATAATGTTTAATATTTTCCAGAGGACGACAAACAAGAGGACAGGGATAGGGAAGAGAAGGGGAGGATGACGACGAGGAGGAAGAGGAGGAGGACGTGGAGGAGGAGGAAGGTAGAAGAGGACAAGAAGGGGTAGGGGGGGAGGAGGAGGAGGACGAGGAGGGGGGAGGAGGAGAAGCAGTGTGGGAAAATAGAAGAGGACTAAAAGGGACGCCTCCGTGGAATAGTGGCTAGCGCGCCTAGCTAAGAATCCGCGGGCCCGGGTTCGAGTCCCGGCCACGGCAGTTTGCGTGCACCCCATCTAGCTGTTTATCCTTCCTTTCCAGGTTGGTCAATAAATGGGTACCTGAGTATCCATCATTACTAAAGGTAAATATAAATCAATAGTAAACATCATGAAAGAACAGAATAGGATAAAGCGAGGAGGAAGAGGAAAAGTAGAGAGAGAGAGAGAGATTCAAACACAATGTAAAACTGACAAGCAGTCAAATAATTCAAGCGGCTAAAACAGAATAAATGACCAAACAAAAAACAGAGAGAGAGACAGACAAGCATACACAAGTTCAAACAGAAACATTACAGCAAAAAGACAAACAAACAAAAAAATGACAAAAAAAGGAAAACGCGAACTATATCGCTATATCGCTATATATATATATATATATAATATATATATATATATATATATATATATATATTATTATATATATATATATATATATATATATATATATATATATATATATATATATATTGTAACACCTGCCGGGGGCCTGACAGGTGTGTGTCCTCGGGTGGATGAGGAAGGGGAGATGGAAAGAGGGAGGTGCCCCCCCTCCCCTGGTGGGCCCCTCAGTCCCGCGAGGCGGGCGGGCCCGGGTTTAGTAGAGGTCTGGCCTTGCTATCGAATAGACGTGCCGCTCTGCTCCGTAGCCTCTCTTGCCACCATCGTTGTTGAGTTGCTACGTTTGTAGTTGTTGAGTCATTGTTTAGGGAGTTTGCCCTGCATTCACTTGAGTCAGTGAATAGCTAGAGGGTGTCTGAAGTTTTAGTATTTCTTGTGTAGTATTGAATACACGTGGGTTCCACCATTACGGTGAGGCCTTCGGGTTGACCACGTGCTAAGTTTAGTATTGACGGACGGAAGGCGGGGAACGAACGGTTACTGTGTTTTGGAGTTTTGGCTAGCACAAGAGACACTGACACACACACATCGCCTGTACACTAATTAACCTTTGTTCTGCGAGGCCAGGTCATAACACGACTACCAGTTTCCCGTCCTTCTGGGCAGTGGGATGAGAAAGACGGGAGGTGCACTCCAGTACTAACGTAACAGGGAGGAACTTTCCATCACCACTGTTTAACCGCCCATAGATACAACCGCGGTAGGGTTGTGAGGTGTTACGTAGCATATTTCTTCAAGTATCACTTAGAGTGGAGGTGAGAGCAGAGGGTGCTCTCACTATATGTTTAGTGATACAGCCGGGCCTGTCAGTAGCCTAGGCTGTAATCGGTAGTATACGTTTGTGTTTGAGCAGGAGAGTAGAAGGGAGGGTTACGACCCCTCTCTTTCTCTGGATAGAAGCTGGAGGGCTTCTATCGGTTAACGGTTTAGTGAACAGTCTGTTGCGCTGAGGCCGCAGTCGTAACAGTGGCGACCTTGCCAGGATACTTGAAGTGTGCTGCTACCTTAACACTGTTTTGAAGTGTAATACGTTTTGTGTTGTCTTTTGTACGTCAGTTGAGTGCAGCCTAGTCCACTATGCACTCTCCTGCACTTGGTTTATGAGAGGGTTCATACCCAACGTTTCCCGAGCATGTGTCGTTACCAACCGTCCCACCCCACAATCCGCTCCCTTGTCTGGCGGGTGGCCGTGGTGACAACCCCCGTATAATGCACTCCACGCCTGTATAGCAGGGAGGGTTGTCGACGGAGGCTCTGTTGCAGCTGGAATTGAGGAAGTTGGAGGCAGAGGAGAGAAAAGCGGAAAGGCAGTGGCAGTCTGAGGAAGCGGAGACAGAGGCAGTATGAGGAAGCGGAGAGACCGAGGCAGTATGAGCTGGAAAAGTCTCGCTTGGAGTTCACTGCCCCCACTCGTATGTCGCCTCAGGTGCCGACGCGGGAAGACACTGCCGAAATGAGGCTTGCTAGAAGTCTCAAGCTAGTTTCGGCTTTTGACGAGGCAAAGGTGACAGAGTGGTTTAGGAGGTTTGAAAAGAAGGCTCGAGAGTTTGAGTGGCCTCGTGAACGGTGGGGTGGGTTGGACTGGTAGCTAATGTGTTGCAGGGAAAAGCCCTGGAGGCGTATGATCGCATGGACGTGGATGACCTGGAGGATTATGGTGAATTTAAGACATCCATCCTCAAGGTGTACGAGCTTCGGCCAGAAGCATACAGGCTGCAGTTCAGAGGTGCTCGGAAAAGGTCGGCAGACACCTACGTGGCCTGTGCTAGGTATCTGGAGGAGACTCTTGGCAAGTGGCTAATGAGTGAGGATGTGGACTCCTTCAAAGACCTCAAGGAGTTAATCCTCATGGAGCATTTTACCAACATAGCTGACAAGGACATTGGTGCCAAGATTAGGGAGAAACGCTTTAAGTGTTTGCAGGAGGCGGCAACATGGGCCGATGACAAAGTCTTAATCTCTTAATTAATGATTCAGTTGCGGTGGTGACTTGGTCGAGGCAGGACGTGCTCCTAACAAGCTCCGTCTGTGTGTGTATAGTCAGGTCAGACCTGAGTCAAGATGTCAGCTGCAGAAGGGATTAGCGCCGAGAGTGTTTTGGGTTGAGGCGGGGAGAGAAGTGGCTCTGAGTGCTTTCTGCTTTTGTGGAGAGTGTTAGTGTGGTGAAGGAGGCTGAGGTGAGCGAGTGTGGTAAGGGAGAGGAAGGGTCGAGTGTATTTGATGTGTGTGGAGTGGCGTTCAAGTCTATTCTGGGGCGATCGATGAATTAAAAAGGTGCTTTGTAAGTGGGTGAACGATTTGAAAAGCGTGGTAAAAGCAAGAAATAGAGATACATCTCTTAAGGGTGGAAGTGGAGGTCCAAGTGGAGTGAGTGGAGGGGCACATGCGAGGGATGTATCTGGAGGGGTACCAGAGCGGAACGTGCCTCGAGCGACTACTAAGGCTCCTTGTAAGTCACCCGGATTGGTGAATGGAAGGTAATTGATCATGGTGGAGCGCGCCCGAAGGAGATAAAGGTAAACAATGACCATGTTGTGTGCACGAACTCATTTCAGGTACTCTCGGGCTGCAAGAGGAAGATATGGAGGTAAGGACGGTAGACGATACTTAATTACCCGACGGTAAAATCTTGGTTGTTGGTGACAGTCAGGTTAGGCATCTCGACAGCAGGTTCTGTGACAGGGGAAAGGGGTGCGCATGAAGTCGGTGAGCTACCCAGGGAAGGGGATAGGTTTTTGTTAGTGATAAAATAGTTTAGTGCATGGCGGACAAGGGAAACAGCCCCATCGTCTGCCGGAGTGCTGAGGGTAACGATGTTGAGTGTGTAAGAAGTGAGGAATTGCTACGGCGGTTCAAAGAAGCTGTAGGTAATTAGGGACAGGGGTGGGTTCCCTGTGGTGTATGGTGTTCCTTCCAAGATGCTATGTTGACGACTTGTGGTACTCCAGGGCTATTGCTTTGAATTGCCGGCTGGCACTTCATTGCAAAGCCAATGGTTTGGCTTTTGTCGACAGCTGGGCCTCTTTTTCGGGCATAACCACCTCTACCGGGGACGGGGTGCACTTTTCGAGGAAAAGGGGTTCAGATCTTGTCTGAATCCCTTGAAAGGGAGGTAGATGCACTGCAGGCTTTTTTAAGATAGAGAACCGGGGATTAGACACTGGGGTCGGGGGAAAGGACTTGCGACACTAGGAGGAGTTTCAGAAGGCAGGGAACTAAAGTGATTCGTAAAAAGAGGAGAGGAGGGGTTTAGTTAAAGATAAAAGGGGAAAATGGACAAAAAAAGAGGAGTTGCTTGAAGGTCTACTAAACAAATTGTAGGAGTATTTTAAACAAGATTCATTCTCATACCTATTCTGTCCATCTTCCTAATGCAAGAGTTAATCAGTATCTTTACTCCTTCATCCCTTTCACTGGTAAACTCTGGAACTCTCTTCCTGTTTCTATTTTTCCACTTTCCTATGACTTACATCTTTTCAAAAGAAGAGTAACAAGACACCTCCCGGTCTAAATTGGCTCACCCCTCTTTTTTATTTTATTCTCATACTGTCATCTTTATAGGGACTGGCAACTAAGCGGGCCTTGTGCTACCCATTTTTGTTGTGCCCTTGGCCAGTTCCTTGTGATGTAAAAAAAAAAAAAAAAAAAAAAAAAAAAAAAAAAACATCTATTCCATGAGCCTTAACCATATTTAAGAGTGTCTCGTGTCGTACTTTGTCAAATGCCTTACTGAAGTCCAGATATATTATATCACAATCCTTATCATTATCTGCCGTCTCATAAACTTTCCTATAAAAACTCAATAAATTGGTGAGACATGACCTGCTCCTGGTGAATCCATGTTGTGAATCATTGATCACACTATGTTTATCTAAGTGCTCTCTAATGTTTTTTGCAATAATTGATTCCAATAATTTGCCTACCACTGACGTTAGACTTACGGGTCGATAATTTGACTTTAGTCCCCTGTCTCCCTTCCTAAATATGGGAACAACATTTCCTTTCCTCCACAATAATGGCACATCGCCTATCTCAACCGATTCCCTAAAAATGTGCACTAACGACTCAATAACAACCTCCTTGCATTCCTTTGATACCCTAGGATACACTTCATCTGGTCCTGGCGATTTAAAATTCTTCATTTTATCTATACCCTCTTCCACCATTTCCCTAGTTATCACAATATCTTTGAGTTTCTCCTCATCGCTTCCTTTGAACATCTGTTCACTATCAGATATCGTCTGTGTATCCTCCTCAGTAAAAACACTTAAGAAATAATAATTTTGACTTTTACACATATCCTCATCCGTATTTAAGACCTCACCCTGTCCTGACCTTAACGTCCCCACTAATTCCCTTGTCTTGGTTTTATATACCTGATAGAATCTCCCTTTGGGTCCCCTTTCGCCTGTCCTGCTACTTTAATCTCATAATTGTTCTTAGCTACTCGAGTTAATTTCTTCACTGTCCTCGCCATCACGTTATACTGTTTTTGCTTACCTGACCAGCCTTGAATCTTAAACATATGTTTCTTTTTACTCCAATATTGTGTTTTAAACTAATGGTCATCCATTTTGGGTCACTCTTTCTTGACCTTATTTCCCTATAAAGAATATGTTTTTGCTGTCTATCAATTATATTATTTACAAATAAGCTATAATCCCCCTCCGCCCCGACATCACTTTCAACGCTAATCTCCACCAGGTGTCTTTCTAATCCTTCATAATTGGCCTTTCCAGCTGTCACCGCCCTGCCCTTGACCGCATTAACCTTGGAACCTTTCTTCCCCTCCATTCCACACCCCTTTTTAATCCCCTCCAGGTGCTTTCTTAACCCTGCATAATTTGCCTTTCTGAAATTAGGTATTTTTTGTTTGTTGACTGTTAATTTTCCAACTTCCCATTTCAAACAAAATCTGATTTCATAATGATCACTATTATCTAACTTCCCACCAATCTCCACGTCTGTAACTAAATCTTCCCTATTTGTCAGTAATAAATCTAGAGTATTATTTCCTCTAGTAGGCTTCTTGATTGCTTGGCTTAGGAAGTTATCCTGTATTATATTTAACAATTCATCTGCGTCGCTGTATCCTATGATTAAATCCCAGTCTATATTCCTAAGATTAAAATCTCCCACCACGCATAGTCGATTATATCTGCAGGCCTTGTTTATTTCTTCCAATATAGGAGCTGAATCCTCTTTACATAAGTTTGGAGGCCTATACACTACACCCAAAACCATTTTCTCAGTTCCCTCCATAACCTCTACCCATATAGACTCTATGCTGTCATCTGTTTTTTTAACATTATTAACACAACACTGCAATGTATCCCTTGCATAAAGCGCAACTCCTCCACCTCGTCTGCCTACTCTGTCCTTGTGAAATAACTTATACCCAACTATCTCGACTTCCGGATCAAATACCTTTCCTGACATATCCAACCATGTTTCTGTTAATGTTATTATATCAAAATCCTCTACACTATTTATTCCTCTCAGGAAATCTATCTTGTTTAAAATACTCCTACAATTTGTTTAGTAGACCTTCAAGCAACTCCTCTTCTTTTTGTCCATTTTCCCTTTATCTTTAACTAAACCCCTCCTCTCTCTCTTCTTACGAATCACTTTAGTTCCCTGCCTTCTGAAACTTCAGTCTTGTGCAGCGAGGCCGCGGGAGGGGGGGAGGCATGCAGTTAGCAAGTTCAGAAGAGCAGTGAGCATGAAAATAACGGTAGAAGAGAGCAAGAGAAGCATCATTGCGGCGGTGATTTAAAGATTGAAGACAGTCAGGCAGAGGAGAGGAGTTGATGAGACGAAAAGCTTTTGACTCAACCCTGTTTAGGAGAGCTGTATGAGTGGATCCTCCCCAAACATGTGAGACATACTCTATACATGGGCGGATAAGGCCCCTGTAGAGATCAAGCAATTGGGAAGCAGAAAAAAAAGGACACAGACGCCACAGGACACCTAACTTCCTAGAAGCTGCTTTAGCAAGAGATGAGATGTGAGATTTCCAGTTCAGATTTTTAGTAAAGGATAGTCCTAGAATGTTCATTGTAGAAGAAGGAGACAGTTGAGTGTCAATGAAGAAGAGGGGATATTTATCTGGAAGGTTTTGTCGAGTAGATAGGTGAAGAAAATGGGTTTTTGAGGCATTGAACAAAACAAGGTTTGCTTTGCCCCAATCAGAAATTATAGAAAGATCAGAAGTTAGGCGCTCGGTGGCATCTCTCCGTGAATCACTTAGTTCCTGTTGAGTTGGACGTCTAATAAACGACGTTGAAAAATGCAGGGTAGAATCATCAGCGTAGGAGTGGATAGGGCTTTGAGTTAGACTTAGAAGATCATTAATGAATAATAGAAAGAGAGTGGGTGATAGGACAGAACCCTGGGTAACACCACTATTGATAGATTTAGGAGAAGAACAATGTCCGTTAGCTGCAATAGAATGGTTTGAAAGGAAACTTAAGATGAAGGTACAGAGAGAAGGATAGAAACCGAATGAGGGTAGTTTGGAAATTAAAGATTTGTGCCAGACCCTATCAAAAGCTTTTGATATGTCAAGGGCAACAACAAAAGTTTCACCGAAACCCCTAAAGGAGGATGACCAAGATTCAGTTAGGAAAGCTAGAAGATCGCCAGTAGATCGCCCTTTACGGAAACCGTACTGACGATCAGATAGAAGATTGTGAGCAGATAGATGCTTAAGAATCTTCTTATTAGGTATAGATTCAAAAACTTTAGAAAGGCAGGAAGTCAAAGCTATAGGACGGTCGTTTGAAGGATTAGAACGGTCACCTTTCTTAGGAACAGGCTGGATGTGAGCAAACTTCCAGCAAGAAGGAAAGGTGGAAGTAGATAGACAAAGACGGAAAAGCTTGACCAGGCAAGGTGCAAGCACAGAAGCACAGTTTTTGAGAACAATAGGAGGGACTCCGTCAGGACCGTAAGCCTTCCGAGGATCTAGGCCAGAAAGGGCAAAGAAAACATCATTCCCAAGGATCTTAATGACAGGCATAATATAGTCAGAGGATGGAGGAGAAAGAGGAACAAGCCCTTCATCAACCAGAGTGGAATGTTTAGCAAAGATTTGAGCGAAGAGTTCAGCTTTAGAAGTAGATGAGACAGCTGTGGAGCCATCTGGGTGAAGCATAGGAGGGAAAGATGAAGAAGAAAAATTGTTAGATGGGAAGGTTCTTCGTTGGATCAGAGCTTGGCTAAGTAATAGGCAACAAAGGGTTACAATTAATGGTTCTAAATCTGAATGGGGACTGATGACAAGTGGAGTTCCACAAGGGTCTGTTTTGGGTCCATTACTATTTTTTATTTACATCAACGACTTGGATAATGGGATTAGCAGTGATATCAGCAAGTTTGCTGATGACACTAAGGTAGGTAGGATTATTGGATCACAGTCTGATGTAAACATATTGCAGGGAGACTTAGATAAACTTAATGAGTGGGCAGTCAGATGGCAGATGGAATTTAATATTGATAAGTGCAGCGTTATGAATGTTGGTAGAAAAAACCCTGGTAATAGATACTCCATACGCAATGTATCGCTGATAAGATCAGAAGGTGACAAAGATCTTGGAGTGAGGGTGGGCCCAGACCTCCGACCTAGGAAGCAATGTATTGAGGCTAGAAATAGAGCTAATAGGGTGTTAGGATTCATTACCAGAAGTGTTAAAAGTAGAAGTGCGGTAGTTATTCTAAAGCTTTATCTGGCTCTAGTCAGGCCTCACCTAGACTATGCGGTTCAGTTTTGGTCTCTATATTACAGGATGGATATAGCCTTGTTAGAAATAGTGCAGAGAAGGATGACCAAAATGATACAAGAGATGCGTAACTTTAGTTATGAGAAGAGATTGAAGTTATTAAAGTTACACTCACTCGCGAGACGTAGAGTAAGGGGCGATCTGATAGAAGATTTTAAGTGGATAAAGGGATTTAATAAAGGAGAGGTAGGAAAAGTTCTTACGGCTTTTAACCAGGGTAGAACAAGAAGTAATGGATTCAAGCTGGAAGGGCGTAGATTTAGAAAGGAAATAGGGAAAAACTGGTTCACAAATAGGGTGGTGAATGAATGGAATGGACTCAGTAGACAGGTAGTTAGTGTGGAGTCATTAGGGAGCTTTAAAGAGGGGCTGGATAGGTTCATGGATGGGGATGAAAGGTGGATGTAGGTAGTGTTAGGTGACAGGAACTACCACGTGTAGGCCTCGCGGCCTCCTGTAGCTTCCTTATTTTCTTATGTTCTTCTGCCTTAGCTCTACGAGGGTCGGTGCCCAAGGTGGGTAGTACTACTCCGTACTCTTGGGAGAGGACTGCTGGAGGAGCAGCCTCTGTAAATAAGACCGCCTGTCAGCACAAGGAAGGTAAGGACGGAGAGAAGCTTAGGAGTCCTTCATCTAGTCCTAAGGTTACCTGCTTCTATTGTAAACAGACAGGTCACATCAAGATGAACTGTGATAAGTGGAAGGCAACTCAGTCTGCCAAGCCAGTGGCCATGATTGTTGGGTCCAGCCAAGGGGGCGAGAGAGGGTTGGAGGAGGACAAGGGTGGCGTTGTGGCCTCAGGTACACTGGCGAGTAGCCAGGAAGGCACTCCACCGGTAGAGGCCAGTGACGTGTCTTCCCGGTTAATTAACGTCGCCCCCAGATAAGCTCTCTTGGAAGTCGCCCCTGGACTGGTGTAAGCCCTTCACGTGTCAAGGCACCGTAAAGATTGAGGGTTCCTGTTATCCAGTCACGGTGTTTCGAGACACGGGTGCACAACAGTCAGTGTGCAGGAATGTGACAGGAAGAGACGTTAGCACAGGGTGTTACGCTCTCTGTCGGGGAATGAACTCGACGGAGTACTATGATTATGTGCCTGTGGAGCTGGCTTGTCCTATTGTGACAGCTGCAGCTCACGTGGCTGTCGTGGATGTTCTGCCAGTGGACGGGGTAGATTTCCTGCTAGGAAATGACTTGGCGGGAGCTAGGATATTTCCTTCACCTACGCCCCCCGTCGCGGTCCCAGAGGAGACCTTTGAGGCCTCGGCTGGTGTGGAGAACGGGTGCGGGGTAGTAGAAGCATCACTCCCCGTGTGTGCCGTCACGAGGTCCATGGCAAGGAAGGCTGTGGATAAGGACGAGCCGGTGTACTCTCAGGTTCCTGGGACCAACTGTAGTACATCAGGGTCACCAGAGAAGGAACTCAGAGAGAAAGGTGTCACCGCAAGGGGGGTAGAGATTGAGAGCGCCGGTAGGGAGGGCGACGGGTCGCACCTTGCGGGGTACACCAGAGGTGGAGCTACACTTAGCTCACCGTCCTCTCAGGTTCTTGGGACCGACTGTAGTAAGACAGGGCCCCTGGAGGAGCTTGAGGAAAGAAGGGGTGTTACTGCAGAGGGTGGGGAGAGTGAGGGCGTCGATGTTAAGTCTGACGCGCACCACCCTGCTGAGTGCATCGGAGGCAGGGCTGACGCCAGCCCTTCGCCTGGTCAGGATCCTGGGGCCGACTGTAGAAACACCGGGCTACCGGAGGAACCTGAGGAAAGATGGGGTGCTACTGCAGAGGGTGGGGAGAGTAAGGGCGTCGGTGTTAAGTCTGACGCGCACCACTTTGCTGAGTGCACCGGAGGAACCTGAGGAAAGATGGGGCGCTACTGCAGAGGGTGGGGAAAGTGAGAGCGTCGGTGTTAAGTCTGACGCTCACCACCCTGCTGAGTGCGCCGGAGGCGAAGCTGAAGCCAGCCTTTCGCCGGGTCAGGATTCTGGGGTCGGCTGTATGTCTACAGGGTCACCACCTGAAACACCCGACACCCAGGGTCTTGTTCTGGAGGAGGAAGAGTTTGATTCCCCGGCCAGGCGCACCCGAGGGAGCACGAGGAATGGCGGCGATTTGCTGCCTGGTGCTCGGCTTAACCCTTTACCCCCTACCTCGTTGTTCTCCAAGGAGTTGATGTCCATCAGGTCGACTGAGTTAAGCCACAAACAGCAGGAGGACGAGACCTTGAAGCCCCTGTTCGCTAGAGGGCGGGAGGAGAAGAGAGTAGGGACAGGTAAGGAGGTCATCATCGTTGTAGCCAACGTGCAGGGCCGTTTCCTCCTATAGGCGAACTATGCGGTCGCCTAGGGCCCCCGATGCGGTCGCCTAGGGCCCCCGATGCCACCAGGGGCCCCCAAGCTGCCAATATTAGCTTTTTAAGAAATTAAAATATGTGTAAAGTGGTTCCATTGTTCTGAGTTTATTAATTTATTTATTATATTTATTTTCCACAACTTTATTAAATATAATTAACTTTATCGAATTATCGATACCGTGCCCATCTCTGCTTACACCAATAGAAAAAACGAAATACGTTTGTAGTAGATTTGAAATCTTTAGTCTAGCGATCTCTGTTTATGCTCGTAGTCTGTTTATGCTCGTAGTCTCTTGCCCTGTATGCTTACACTTTATTATAGCGGCAGCCATCTTGAGCGGAGGTTCGTGTTTAACCCTTTGTCGCCCAATAATACTTTTCGGTCCCTTTTTATTTAGCTTAGCTCTACGGAAAATGTGTAACTCCTCTGATGCCCCACGCCCGTCAGGCCCATTTGTTCTTCCTTTAGGAGTCGCGTGGTGTCATATATTTACGCTAGCAGACGACATCCCGCCAGTATGAAGTATCTAGCCAGTATGAAGTATATATAGTTGTATTAATTATAAGGACATGCTTTTGTATGCAATGTTTGTGTTTATTATATGAGCAGTTGTTCAGGGACAAAATATTCCATAGAGATACCTATGGAAGCTAAAGGGCCCCATACACGATCAAGTATGCTTGACAAGCCGCTTGTTATGTTTTTGTTGTTGGTCGCTCATTGCCACACATAGCCAGACATTTGATGTCATGCTTGACGAAAAATCAAACGGTGATAGATCTTCATCAAGCATCTTCAAGCATACCTTCAAGCATCCCCATACACAATCCAATATGCTGGACAAGCATCATGCTTGTCAAGCATATTAGATCGTGTATGGGGCACTTAACGTTTTGTGTTATTTGATGGGACTGAATTGAATATGTAGATTTGTGTTATTTGTTTTATATATAATTTACATATTTATATTATATATAATTTTACTGACCTGGTACGATAATCTAAGGTTCAAAAATTTCTACCAGCTGCCGCCCCATCTGAAACGCTAAACTAGTACTGAGTGGAAAGTGGGCAGTTCAGTCATTCCAGCTATCTTGGAAATGAGATCCAAAATGAGTTGATTGCTTCAATAGGTGGGAAAATATTGGACACAATGGTGGCTGAAATTAAGCAGTCCAAATATTATTCAGTCATTTTAGATTGTACTCCTGATCTAAGCCACCAAGAGCAGATGTTGGTCGTCATAAGGATTGTTAAAATGGACGATGACGAAGCACCGGAAGTCAAGGAACACTTCCTAGGATTCCTTGTGGCTTCCCAAACAACAGGTCTTGCTTTATCCTCTTTGATTTTGAATAAACTTGAGGAGCTGAATATTCTATTTGACGACTGCAGAGGACAGTCGTATGACAATGGGTCGAACATGAAGGGGAGGAACAAAGGTGTACAAGCAAAGCTGCTGGAGAAAAATCCTCGCGCATTTTTCGTTCCATGTGGGGCACATACACTGAACTTGGTTGTGGCTGATGCAGCAAAAGGGTCCACAGATGCCATTATCACTACTTTGGCAATATACAAAAGCTGTATAACCTTTTCTCAGTATCACCAAAAAGATGGGCAATATTGAAGGACCATGTGACTCTTGACACTGAAATCTTGGTGTGAAACGAGGTGGGAGAGCCGTATTAACAGCATTGAGGCTGTGCGGTACCAGGCCCCTAACATAAGGGAGGCACTGCTGGAGGTCAGGGACAAAGCCACAGATGCCGTGACCAAGGTAGAAGCACAGGCTTTGGCCGAGGAGGTTGGGTCATACCGGTTCCACATCTGTACACTGTACACTGATTAGTACACTGTACAGTGGTATGGTATGATATCCTCCACCAAATAAACCATATAAGCAAGCTCCTGCAGTCTGCCACAATGCAGCTTGATGTAGCAGTTGACCTCCTCATGAAGGCAAAAACCTCACTGACAAGATACAGAGACACTGGATTTTCTGCAGCTCAGGCCTCTGCTAAAGACATATGTGACGTGATGAATGTGGAGGCTGTATAAGGAGAAAAGGCTTAGAAGCACAAGGAAACACTTTGCCTATGAAGCCCCAGACGAGCCTATCAGAGATGCCTTGAAAAGACTCGAAATTGCATTCTTTAATGTGGTTGTGGACACCACTATTGAGTCATTAAAGGAAAGGTTTGAAAGCCTGGGTGTAATGAGATCCAGATTTGGCGTGCTGCTTAACTTTAAAGAATTGGATGGTGAGGCACTGTCCAACCAGTGTGACGAGTTCTGCAGCACATTAAGTACCGAGGATGAAAAAAACATTGATGGAAAGTACGATTATTATAGGATATAATATCGGGATATAAATAGGATATAGGACGATAATATCCCAAATACCGACGCCGACGTACCACCTCGCAAAGAAGCTGTGTGCTATTTTGACTCCATACACACCCAATGCCTACAGCCTTCAATCAGCATCAGAGTTTCTAGACATACTCAAGACCCACAACGCCAGAGGTGCAATCGCTTCGCTTGATGTCGAGTCCCTCTTCACCAACGTACCTGTTGACCGTACCATCAACTACATCATCAACCGGGTGTATAACAACGACTCCATCCCGCCGCTTGACGTCCCGGAACCTGTACTACGTGGACTTCTCGAATGCTGCACTAAAGAAGCACCTTTTACCTCTCCCCGAGGGAGCAATTATCAGCAAATAGACGGCGTCGCTATGGGCTCTCCCTTAGGAATATTATTGGCAAACTTCTTCATGGGCTGCGTAGAAGAAGAAGTATTCAAGAAAATAAGCAGGCCCGACATATACTGCCGCTACATCGATGACATTTTCATCAAAACGACAAGTCACTACGAAGCAGAACAGCTGAAGCTCTGCCTACAAGATACTTCAGGCCTCACCTTCACCATAGAAAGCAGCTCAGACAAATCAATGCCATTCTTAGACGTCCTTATTACGCAGGAAGAAGAATCATTCATCACAAACGTCTACGTAAAACCAACGAACACCGGACACTGCCTCAACGGAGAAAGCGAATGCCCACAGAGATATAAAGACTCCACAAGCGGTGCTTACATCAGAAGAGCTCTCACACACTGCAGTACATGGCAACT
>JACEEZ010021497.1:0-10000 GCA_016584305.1 Chionoecetes opilio | reverse complement strand
AAAACATTAAAAATAATAAAGATTAAAACAAACTGGAAATAAGAGAGAGGAGAAGAAGATATATTAGCATGGACGTATTGTAGAGACAACGGAAAGGCGTAAAATGTGTTAAGAAGAATGAATAAATAGAACAAAAAAGTTTAGCGTACAAAATATAAAAGGAACGGAGAGAGAATGCAAATACAAAGAGGGAGAAGAGAGGAAGTAAAGGAAACAAATATAACAAATAAAACGCGAGAAGAAAGAATTAAAGAAAGAAAGGACGACAGGTGTGTGTGTGTGGGGGGTGGGGGGGTGACTTAGGGATATGCACCGTTATCGGGTATACCGAAATACCGGTATTTTAGCACCGGTACTACCGGTATTTCCGGTTTTTTTATTTCCCGGTATACCGGTATCGGCATTAGTATTGCATAGGTATACCGGTATCGGTTTATTATTTGGTCGGTATTGGATTTCGGTATTATGTTTTTTTCTCTCTTTTTTTTCTCGAAACAAACTCCTGACTAGTACCAAGACCAAGAACTGACTAGTGACTACTCCGACTGCCGAGGCACGTATGGTAGCGTAATGCTCATTGGCTCAGAGCAGTGGCGTAGCTATGGGGGAGGCGAGGGGGGGCTGTTTGAAATCGCCCCCCGGGCCCCCAAGAGAAGCGGGCCCCCAAATGCATCACTCAATCAAACAAAACTCCTGTGATCCTCTACAAACTTAGCTTAAACTCCTTGGTGTTTGTGTTTAATTTGATATGTATCTTTTGGGTACCATCATAGCCATTTTAATTCGGATTAAAAGGGATTTATGGGCATTGATAGTCTCAGAAAGTGTCAAAATACACCAAAATATGTAAATTTTCCAAAAATTTCCCGAATCCCCCCAGCTGGTTGCCTCCTTCACTTCGCTCGCCCCCCCCCAAAAAAAACATGCAAACTTTAGAGGGGGCCCCTCCAGGAAGTAAGCCCCCCGGGCCCCCAAATGTCTAGCTACGCCCCTGGCTCAGAGCCTCAGAATCTGAGGCGCGTGTTATCATTGTCCGATTGCAGCTCAGCTGACAATGCCGCTCTGTGAAACTAGGGTATCTATATGAAAGAGGGTAACACCATTCATAGGCCCTATGTTAAACGCTACAAGGCGCCATCTTAGCGCCAGGGCCTCTTCGTTCACCCAAGACCCGTGAAAGTTCTCAAGGCATGACCCCGCAGTATATCTTGTTATACATGTATAAAGGATATACTGTTATCTTCGAAAATGCTTGTTCTATAAGATTATCACATAAAACATAGTAAAACACATTAAATAAAGGTCATTATGAGACTCTGAAGAAATATGATGAACTTTACATTCACTTAAAACTCGTCGTCATGTAAAACTTTGTGGGACAGCTTATAAGATGGAAGATATCAATAGAAACAAAATTTTATTAGATAATTAGATATTAGATAATATTATTAGATAGATTAAATTTATTATTAAATCCATTGATATATTTCGTTTTCTGATAAATGCAGTAGTAGCATGTATAAATTAGCGTTAACTAAATAAATCGCGGCGGCGGCCGTTCTCTCTCTCTCTCTCTCTCTCTCTCTCTCTCTCTCTCTCTCTCTCTCTCTCTCTCTCTCTCTCTGTGAGAAAAAGAGAGAGAGAGAGAGAGAGAGAGAGAGAGAGAGAGAATTAGAAAAAGGTTTTTGGTTACTCTCTCTTATATCTCTCACTCATATCTCTCTCTCTCCTCTCTCTCTCTCTATCTCTCCCCTCTCTCTGCTCTCTCTCTCTCTCTCTCTCTCTCTCTCTCCTCTCTCTCTCTCTCTCTCTACTATATAATATATATAATTATAATATATAGAGAGAGAGAGAGAGTGAGAGAGAGAGAGAGCAGGAGAGAGAGAGAGTAGAGAGGAGAGAGAGAGAGAGCGAGAGAGAGAAATTAGAAAAAAGTTTTTGGTTACTCTCTCATATCTCTCTTGCACTCATATGTCTCTTACAACTTATCTCTCTCTCTCTCTCTCTCTCTCTATCTATATATATATTATAAATTTATCTATCATATATATCATATATATTATATATATATATATATTATATATATATAAATTATATATATAGTGAGAGAGAGGAGAGAGAGAGAGAGAGAGAGAAAATTAGAAAAGTTTTTTGGTTACTCTCATATCTCTCTCACTCAATCTCTTTCACTTATCTTTTCTCTCTCTCTCTCTCTTCTCTCTTTTCTCTCCCCCCTTTCTCTCTCTCTTCTCTCTCTTTTCACAAAGAGGGAGAGGAGAGAGGGGGAGAGAGAGGAGAGAGAGAGAGAAGAGGAGAGAGCGAGCGGCCGCCGTCGCGTTTATTTTTAACGCAATTATACATGTACTACACATTATCAGAAAAAAAATATTCAAGGGAAAGCAAATAAAATTCTGTTCTATGATTCTTCCTCTTAAAGCTGTCCCAAAAAGTTTTACATGACGACGATTTTTAAAGTGAATGTTATTAAAGGGTTCATCTTTTCTTCAGAGTCCAAAATGACCTTTTTTTAAATGTTTTTACTATTTTTATGTGTAATCTATAGAACAAGCATTTCGCAGATAACAGTAATTTTAAAACATGTATAAATAACTTGGGGTCATGCCCTTTGAGAACTTCCCCGGGTTTTGGGGGAACGAAGAACCCTGGCGCTAAGATGGCGCCCAAATCGATTGTCAACTCTATTTTAAGGTACTCAATGTGAAACCTCCCTTCCTCCCTCTACCCCTAATTAAACCCCCCCTTCACACATTTCCATAATGGAACCCGAACGCGCCAAAAATGCAATGCGCGCCCCCGTAGTTGGCCCTGTTTATGGTCATCGTGCCGATCGTGACACTCGTGACGCGCTCTGACGAGGCCACGAAAATTTAGTGCGTGCCCTAAAAAACGGAACCCCCTGTTTTGTGTCCAACGAGCGTATTTTAAGTCACGTGACGCATCTTTATCTATTAGCAGCTTCGGCACTATCGTGATCGTCGTATGTCTATCGTGACAAAGAACCTTTTCCCGGGGCCCCTTTCACCCCTGCCTTCCCCCCTTTTTTGCACCCCCTTCCTCCTTTCCCCCCTTTCCATTCCCCTCCATCCACCCCCGTCTCCCCACCCCCCTACCCCCAGCAAAAACGTGGGACCCACCCTCCCCCCACTCCCCCTCCCCACGTCGAACCCCCCCCCCCCTTTTTTAACCACTCACACCCCCAAAACACCAACAACCCCTTCTCCACCCCAAAACCCCCCTACCCCCCTTTTCCCTCAAAAAACCCAACACCCCCTTTTCCCCTTTCCCCCTTCTACATCAGCAATCCCCACCCTGTTTCTCCCACCTTGCATTTCGAAGTAATTAAACAAATAAAGGTTTTAAAGTGGGGGCTGAAAGGTAAAAAAATTTTTTTTCATAAGATGGCTGCATCGGCCCACCTTCCCTTTTTTTAGTTTAAAGATAATGAATTATCAAATTATTAACAGTGAACATTTTAAATTAAAAATTTCCTGTCCACAACCGTTCTTGATACGATGAGCCAACCCATTTATTTTACAACAGGATGTCATGTAAAGATAGAAAAACCCTTTACTATTCCCCCCATTTAACTCATCTTAAATTTTCCAACTATGTGTATTTTTAAGATCTCAAATAAAAACTGAAGTTTTAAAAAACTTTCCAGTTTAAGTATGAATATTCGAATCTCCCTAAAAATTTTGAAATCATTTTTTGACCGTTTGAATAAAATTGAATAAAAAAATTTGATGCATGGGTTTTTCTGAGACAAGATTAGAAAATGATATCGCTTTAATTGTAAAATTGGCAGGATCCCATTTGCATATATGAATAGAGAGGGAAAATGGTGGGGGTGTATGCATGTATGTTCAAATACTTTTTAAATTCAGTGTTTTGAATGTTTTTGATGAAGCCACTTTTTTAAAATGTATATTGTAAACAAAACTAATGATAAGGACATTTTTATTTAGTTTTCTTTTTTTAGACCCCCAAAAGGAAGCAACCGCTTTTCCCTTTGAGCTCTGAATTCCTTATTTGATTTCTTTAAAGGGAAAAAAATTTTCTGACAAAATTTTTTTTTTGGGAGACGGAAATTTTAGATTTACTCAAAAAAAATGACAATTTTGTCACAGATTTTAGAATATAATTTTTACTCTCATGGATCTTTCCACTTACAACCAAAAACATAAGTAACTGAAAAATGTGCTATTTAAATAGATCATATTTGGACTTCCATTCACAGAAAAATATAGAAATTGTTTTTGTCCACAGATGTTAAGACCTTTTTCCCCTTTTACTCTAAATTTAAGGGAATATAAGTCCAAGATCACATTTTATTAAAAAAAGAAGTTTTTAGATAAACATTAACTTATTCAAAGGGAAATAGCAGATACAAAATGGATGCGATATTGAAAAAATGACCCAGGCTGAGGCCTTTTAAAAATTTTAAAACCCTAACACTAAATTTTCAAAATTGTTTTCCACTAAAAAAGATTAAAATTACTAAAAAATAAAATAGAAGTCCTCACATCATTTTTGGCTTAAAATAGTAAAAAGAAAAGCGCAGACGGAAAGGTTAGGGTCAAAGGGCCCCTTTAATTTATGGCCCAAGATTTAAAAAAAATAGAAAAAAATTTGTATCACTCTTGCGTGGGGCAAAACATAATTATTATAAAAATTTCAACTTAAACTTTTCAAAAGGAAATGTTAAGCTACTTGGAACAAAATAAATAACTTACAAACAGGGAAAAATTGCAATAAAAAACTATGGATATAAACTAGAAAACAACAGTGAAAATGCAGCAACAGTTTCAATAACAATTTCTTAAAAAAACCAGAAACTCTCTCAAAAGAAATGAACAACGTAACCTACATAAACATTATTTAATAACTCAACTATTTTCTCATATCTGTTCCAACTACGCAAAGTTCAACTTTCCCAAAAGACCTTAAAAGATACAGTGGGGGGGGGGATGATATTCCACCACATTTACTCCCCACACACTGCACAGTATGTGGAGTTGCACTCACCATGCATTAATTGTGCTTTAAACAAGGTTATTTCCCAACAAAAATTAAAAGTAGGGGAAAAAGTTTTACCTATACATAAATCGGTAAAAAAGAAAAGAAATTTTAATTTACAACCAATAATTACTCGCCTTAAATCAGCAAAGATTTGAAAAAGCAATAGCAAAAGACTTACGGGTTTTTTAAAAAAATTTTTAATTTTGTTATCTGAGAGCCTTTGGGTTTACCGTAAAAAAAAGCCCCCACGGAAAAAGCAAATTTAAAGTTCACAACCGAAGTGCATAAATTTGGGAAAAAAATGGGTTTACTTTTTGTTGGAATTTTTCTTGTTTTGGAAAAGCTTTTGACCCCCCTTAACATACAATTTATGGATAAAAATGGCAATATTGGGATCAGGGGGAAAAAAACATAGAGGTTTTCTAGTTATTTGTCAATAGAAAACAGGCTGTCTCCGTAATAAACATCAAACAAAACTGAAAAAACTTTACAGGGGAGGGCCACAAGGACAATTTTGGGACCTTTATTTTTTTTTGGGTTTTCTTAAGAATTGCTAAAGCAGGATAAATTTTAATATGTTTTTTGCAAAAGACACCCAAACCCTCATAAGACAAAAAAATTAACCTTGCTGTAAAAGTTTTAAACCAACTGGAGAAAAAAACGAGAGGGTTTTGGCAAAAAATTAGCCGTTAAATAAAAAGACTAATTAATTTTATTCAAAGTCGTTCTATTATAATACTTTTGAATCAATATTCTTTAGAGAGTGTGAACTACAACGAGTGTCTAGAAAAAATTTTGGGGTTATAATTTACGAAAATTTGAATGGAAAAAAACTATTCAGTCTGTGATTAAATTTTTCAAAAATGTGTGGGAATCATATACAAAATTCGACAAAACAAAAGATTTAGGCATTTCGGAACTTTATTATTCTCTTTTGTACCTTACATTATATATTGTTATCTATCTGGGGTTATTGGCCCCAACCAAAAAAAAAAAATGTGTTCAAAAGAAACTCATCAGAAATTTGCTTTTGAGGTAAATATTTCTATGTTGTTATTTAATGATTTAGGGCTGCTAAAAATTTGATCTCGTTTGGAAATACTTTTTTTACTAACTATTTTTAAGAAAAAAAACAGGACAAAAAAAAGTAAAATATTTAAGTTTCCACCACAGTCAAGGACAAAGGGGGAAAAAATATTTCTCTGATTTTTTACAAGCCCTACAAAAACTAATAATTTCTTTACCTTTGGTTGGGCCAAATTTTGGAATGCAATAACTAATGATTTGAAGGCAATTATTAAAGTCAAAATCAAAGTTAAGCATAAAAGTATTTTTAAATTTTAAAGTCTAAATAGCAGGGAATAAATATGTAAATTTTTGTTAATATATTTCGTTTTTTTTTGTGTTTGTTATGGTATTTATAGGGAAAATTTATTGCTAGGTATATCATACTAAGGAATATTTTGGACTAGGCAAGGGGGGCCCCCGGGCTGACTTTTTTGGGTAGCTCCTGCGGAGGGTATTTGGGGGGCCTTCGGCCACCACCCTTTTTTTGGGGGGCCTTCGGCCCCCCAAACAAGACGTCCGATGCCCCCCTTCAGCTTTCTGAAATCATGATTGTAGTATTTAAAACCAACCCATTCACATCACCCGAAAACCACCCCTTCACTCACCCATTACCCCCCCCCCCACCCCAACACCCATTACCACCATACCCCCCTACCCCCCCCCCCATTTTACTCACCATTCCCATCACCCCCCACCCATTCACTCACCCATTTCCCTCACCCCCACCCCTTCACTCACCCCTTACCCCACCACCCAACCCCTTCACTCAAACCCTAAAACCCCCCCCCCATTCACTCCCCCATACCCATTTACCACACACCCCCCTTCCCCCTCCCCCCATTTCCCCTACCCCCTCAATTCCTCACCCATCACCCCCACTCCCACCCCCCCTTCACTCCCCATCAACCCCCCACCCATTACCCATCACCCCACCCATTACTCACCCATACCCATCACCTTTCATCAAGGTTTTCCCCAATTCTCGCAACCCCTTTTTTTCACAATTCTCGCTAAAAGGGTGCTAAAAAAAAAAAAAAAAAATGTTTGGACATCTTAAAGGGCTTAAAACTTCCCCTGGTCGAGCTGGTTCCAAAACTGTGCCATATGAGAGGATTGGGACACTGGGGGTGGCACCTATCGCGGACAGACAGACAGACAGACAGACAGACAGACAGACACACACACTTTCGCTTATATTATTATAGATATAATTTGTTAATATATTGCCGCCCCCCGTTTAAAATTTTTCATAGCTGTAAAAATTTTATTGTTCTGTCCGCTAGGGAGCAGATGCTCAGCGGACTAATGCCACTAACTGATTTTTGTAAATATGTATGAATTATGTTAACTTGTAACATTTTGGCAATAAACTCAAATCAATCAATCAATCAATCAACCTTCATCTCTAGCCCCCTTTCCTTCTCCATCACCATGGCAATTCCTCCACCCACGTGTGAGGCATGTTGCTACTCTTGACGCTATCGTGATACGTTCATGGCACCGTCATGGCACTGTCGTGGTTATCGTAGCTCTATCGTGACGACAAAATGGCCGTTGATTTTCCATTCGTGACATAGTCTTACATGTTAAATTTGTCATGACTCCATCGTGACCATCTTACGACCGTCATGACACATACGCACAGGCAGCCTGACATTGTGAGGCTATCATGGTCTGCGTTTATCGTGATCAAATTTCACGATAGCGTCAATAGTCAAATTGGTAGCGCTATCGTGGTTCGATTATGGAATGTGTGAAGGGAGCTTCAAGGGCAGACCATCACAGAAAACGGATCATTACATATCACACAGGCGTCACTATGCAAATCTAGCTTAGATCAAATTTTCATTATTGTTATTATTATTATTATTATTATTATCATTATTATTAGTCTTATTTTACTATTATTATGGTTAATAATGGCATCATCATTTTCATTATTGTTATTATTATTATCATCCAAATTATTATTATTATTTTATTATTAATATAACTATTTCAAAGATATGTGTGTGTGTGACTGTGTGTGTGTATGTGTCTGTGTGTGTGACTGTGTGTGTGTGTGTGTGTGTGTGTGGTGTGTGTGTGTGTGTGTGTGTGTGTGTGTGTGTGTGTGTGTGTGTGTGTCGGAGAGTTCACACCTCAGATATGACTGACCCCGATCGTATCTTTACCATCTATTTTGAAGAAAATCGCGTTTTGCGTGTCTCCGTCTACGCCCTAGCTAGCTACGACCCCCCTTTCGAGAGTCATACCCTCGATATCTTATCCCTCCCTCCCCCAACCTATCCTCACCCATCACTGGAGCAAGGCGTGGTGAAGTGAGGGAAGGAACAAGGAGGGAAGGGGAGATAAGAATGAGTAAGTGTTATGTATGTTGGTGTGAGAAAACTTATAATACCAAGAAGGAAATACTGAAATGGATCTAATGTGTGGTTTTAACAGAAGATAATTCGAGAGAGAGACGCAGATCGAGTAAGGGACGATCTGATAAAGTTTTTAAGTGGATAATGGGATTTAATAAAGAAGAGGTAGGAAAAGTTCTTACGGCTATTAACCAGGGTAGAACAAGAAGTAATGGATTCAAGCTGGAAGGGCGTAGATTTAGAAAGGAAATAGGGAAAAACTGGTTCACAAATAGGGTGGTGAATGATTGGAATGGACTGAGTAGACAGGTAGTTAGTGCGGAGTCATTGGGGAGCTTTAAAGAGGGGCTGGATAGGTTCACGGATGGAGAGGAAAGGTGGATGTAGGTAGTGTTAGGTGACAGGAACTACCACGTGCAGGTCTAGCGGCCTCTTGTAACTTCCTTATTTTCTAATGTTCTTAATATATTATATATATATATATAATATATATTATATATAAAAAAGAGAGAGAGGAGAGGAGAGAGAGAGAGGGGAGAGAGAGAGAGGAGAGAAGAGAAGAGAGAGAGAGGAGAGGAGAGAGAGGAAGAGAGAGAGAGAGAGAGAGGGGGAGAAAAGAGAGAGAGAGAGAGAGAGGGAAAGTGTTGTGTGTTCAGCAGTCAGCACAAAATGTGTTAGAGGAAGGGTTCTTGAAGATAACACGAGGACGGGCGCACGCACGCGCACACGCACATATATATATATATATTTTATTATAATATTAATTTTATATATATATATATATATATATATATTAAATATATATATATAATATATATATATATATATTATAATATATAATATATATATATACTAGCCGCAAAGCCGCCCTCCGGGCGGACTTTTGGGCTAGCTCCTGCGGAGGGCTATTGGTGGGCCTTCGGCCCCCCAAACATGGAACTTTCCAGATAGCCCCTTCTAACTTTCCTGAAATCATTGGGTGTAGAAATGTATGTATTCCCCCCACCATTCACTCACCCATTACCCATCACCCCCCACCCATTCACTCACCCCATTACCCATCACCCCCCACCCATTCACTCACCCATTTCCCATCCCCCCCCCACCCATTCACTCACCCATTACCCATCACCACACAAACCCCTTCACTCCCCATTACCCCCACCTATTCCCTCCCCCCCATCACCCCCAACCCATCAGCCCCCACCCATTCACTCACCCATCACCCCACACCCATTTCCCATCACCCCACCCATTCACTCACCCCATTACCCATCACCCTACATCAAGGCTTCCTCAATTCTCGCAACCCACTTTTTGTTTTCCCCCAATTCTCGCTAATAGGCTGCTAAAAAAAAAAAGAAAAAAAAAAGTGATCGGATCACTCATAATTTGGGGTTATGACCTCCCCTGGTCAACCTGATTCCAAAATGTGCCATATGAGGTGTTGGCGCCACGGGGGGCGGAACCTATACCACACACAACACCAACAGACAGACAGCAGACAGACAGACAAAAATTTTTAA
>JACEEZ010021496.1:0-40715 GCA_016584305.1 Chionoecetes opilio | reverse complement strand
AGTATTTGGGGGGCATCTAAATAATTATAATTTGTTTTTACAACTGTTTTTTTACATTTTAATAGATAAATTTTTCATTCAATCACTGCCATAATTGTATTTAGTAATGCTCTTTTTCATTTCTTTCCCTACAAATCTTTTATTTTTTTATAACTTGATAATTTTACGAAAAAATTAATTTCCATCAAAACGGAAATATTTTTTTTTCTTTCTCAAAACCTCTTGAAAAATAGGGTGCGTCTTGCGAGGTGCTCTTATCGCCGGCAAAAAACGGTATTTTATAATAAAATATATATAATATATATATATATATATATATATACAAATACCCCAAGATACGAGCATTGGGTTTCCACCGGGCATACTCTAAAGCAAATCCTTAAAACAAACACATAACTATGGTAAAATATATTTGTTCCAACCATCAATTAAAAAAACAAAAAACAAAACAAAACATTTTTTCAAGCTAAAATAAACTATGCAAACACAACAAACACACAGCGTCTATATTACCCACACTGTACTCCCTATTCTGTAGAAAAAAGCATTCTGAAAGAGAAAATAGCATACAAAATAACATAACTGCACATTAATTAAAATAAAACATCCAAAACCCAACAAAAAAGACTTTGTAATGTAGGGGACGCCGCGTGATACAAGAGAAGGTTTAGTGTAGAGGCCCCAAGGTTGGGCCACACACCTGGTTTAATTACCCCTAAAGGTCTTGCCGCGCCATATGCTTAATTACCCTTCGGGTCACGCCTTGCTAGGGTGACCTGACTACGACCCAAGGTTGGGGCCGATACCTGCTAATTACCCTAAATGTCAGGCTGCGCCATATGCTTAATTACCCTTCAGGTCACGGCTTGCTAGGGTGACCTCACTGGGTCAACCAAATCCCCCTTTGTCCACCCCTGGAGTGGTAGGGCGCGCATTTTGAACATGATAATTTTACTCACCCCAGTTTAAATGTCGTATCATTGGATTTTCGATCTGGTATATTGAAAATAGACCCTAATTTACACATCTCGTATCATCGATTCTCGTATACCGAATGCTCGTATAACGGCAGTAAAAACCTTATAACTCGGCACGATGGGGGCTCTGGCCCTTGCCGAATTTTTCAATTTTGCCGAGTTATGAAATGTCCTCCTCTGATATGTGTGTAAAAAAAAAAAAAAAAAAAAAAAAAAAATACAGTCCCGTAAAAGCAAAAAAACTACACTTATCAGTGAACGGGTAGAATGTCTGGATTTTATATCAAACTCGGCACAATAGCACGCATGGACGCACCTGCATCCATCCTTGCCAGCACTTTCACCTTTTCCCTGCAGGCTCAGGGCATCAGGCTCTTCAATTTCATTCCCTTCCTGCGGGAGAAAACCCTTTGCGTGATGGAGCTGACATCTTGATATACAGTACTGTATGATGAAATCCCAAAACACGTAAAATAGATGGCAAATTAAAGCAAAGGTCAGGAACCAGTGCTGGCTGCGCCGTGTTTTGTCGTCCAAGCACGTCTTGGATTACAAATCCAATCCAATAACACTTGCTGAAATGTGTGTTTATACTACTTTTGATATTGGTTTGCAATGTTTTGCATTGATTATTATTTCGGCTCCTACCAAGCTTGTTGTGTTTTTGAAGCAGAAACCAATCCTTTTTCAATTGCGAAAAAAAAACGGAATTAGTATCCAAGACGACATAAACAGGGCTCAGCTGACAGCCTACACGCTCGTTCCCGCCCTTTTGGGCTTTATTTTGGGCCACCTATTTACGTGTTTTGGGGATTCCCATCATACAGTACTGTATTTCAAGATGTCGACTCCATCACGCAAGGGTGTCTCCAGCAGGAAAGGGAAAAGAAATTGAAGAGCCTGAGCCTTCAGGAAAAAATCAAAAGGACAGAAATACGACTTTATGCGAACTGCCCAATTTGCGAGGGGAACGAAGAGATGCGTTATAACATCAAATATGCAAGATACATTATTTTTTGGGCCGCTTTCTGTTTACATGTTCACACAAGAGGTTGTAGGCATGATATGCCGAGTGAAAACCATGAAGCAGGTTTAGGGGATGCGGTAGCAGAGTGGTTAGCGTCACGAGTGGCGTTCTCGAAAACCAAGTTCGATCCCCAGTGAGACCCATAAAACCACTTGAAATCTTTCTGCACCATCGAGTGCCTAAGAACACCCACATGCCCCGTCCATTAACTCCACCTTTGATTGCGAGTGCATGGGAGGACACAGGGGGGGGGCATGAGCCTCTGATCACAGGCGTCATTATAACAATCCTGGCCTGCGCCACCACGGGCGAGGGGCCCAAACCCTCACAGCCCTCGAGTGAGCCTCCACGGCCTAAAAAAAAAAAAAAAAAAAAAAAAAAATGTCTGCCATTTCCGAGTTATATCAATTCCGAGTTATACAGTGCCGAGTTATAAGGTTTTTACTGTATATTAAAAACTATATATATATATATATATATATATTATATTATAATATATATATATATTTTATATTATACAATAAATTTTATATACACTCAAACCTCGATATAACGGACTAAAGGGGGGGAGGAGTGGTCCGTTAAAGCCGATTGTCCGTTATGCAAGGGGATTTTCCCACGGGTGGAAAAAAGAAGAAGAAAAAAAAAATGAAATAAATGAGAAATAATCGACACAACCAGACTGGTGTAGCTATGTTGGGGGGGTAAACAGTGACTGGCACTACATGCTGATTTTGGTCCGCTCCTACACGTAAAATAAATGCGAAAAATCTCAAAAACAAACCCGACCATGTAGCTATGTTGGGAGGTAAACCCGTGACTAGCGCTACATCGGGATTTTGGGACACTCGCCCACAACTGTTCGGGAATGGTTTGAAGGAGAGGTATAAACATCCAGGCTCACTCATTCCCGCTTGGTATGCTATGAATTTCATTATTCTAGTTGAATGTAGACATATAATCACATTTGAATTGCTTACATTCATACATATGAGTAAAGATATGAAAATACTTTCAAGGCGCTCATCCACGCCTGGCAGCGCAGCCGCGGCAGCAGCAGCAGTAGCATGAGACATTATAACACCCAAAAAAAAAAATAAAAGGAAGAAAAAGTCTCCCGTAAAGTGATGGGTTTATCCCTAAAATGTTGATGCTTTTCTCTCACCGTCTGGCTAGTCAAGCTCAAGCTCTAGTGAAAGGTAAACAAACTATGACCAGAGTCAGCCGTGGCTTCCAAAGGTATTGCTTATTATCATGACTAATGCTCATTATTATATATATTATATGGTTGTGAAGTGGGGGTTTTATACACGTGTCCCCTATTTAGGTCAGTGTAGCACTGCGTGTCACCTTAATTTAAAGGGTGATTTAGGGTGTTGAGGTGACGGGAGACGTAGCAGCAGCCACGCCATAACACTAATAGTCACTATTTTAAACAATACACACCTTCTACCACTAAATCACTAGCAACACAGGCTCCTTCTTTATACTATATCTTAATATTGATACATCAAAACTCCTTAAAACCCAAGCATTTTCCCAAAAATAAAATGAGAAATAATACAATTATGTTGAGTTGACAATTTGAGCGGCGATAAGCGGGCCCGATGTGCAAAAAAAAAAAAAAAAAAAAAAAAAAAAAAAAAAAAAAAAAAGGCACGCAAATGGAGTCCGTACTCCGAAGTCCTTTTATATCGAGGTTTTGACTGAAATATATATTATATATTATATATATATATTTTTTATTTTAATATTTTATATTATAAATATATTTAGGGTGGTCCTTATATGGGGGTAAAAAATAAAAGTAAGAATTTTTAAAACCTCTCATGGTCTGAAACGATTTCATTTGGGGCGGGAAACTTCACCGTTAAAATTTTATTGTTTGAAAAATTTTTAGAGGTAGCCCCAGGGGCCTAACATTAGCATTATAATTAATAATGAATATCCCGGGTGTCAATTCCCCAGTCCCCCCTCAGCTCTATAGTAAAGATATTACGTTTAGGTGGGTATATTGCCATAGCAGGGGTTTCACAGGCCCCATCTGTCATTGTCCGGGGTTTTTGGGCCAGCACCGTTCCAGGCATCCGGGAAGGGGCCGTGATGAGCACCATTTGCGGGAAACTGAAGTTTTTCCTCGTTTTCGTCGGGGCCCGGGTTGAATTTTGGGATAAGCTACCCCCTCATTGGGGTCGTTAACCACTTAAGGGTCTTAGTTGGTCTTGCGCAGAAGGGAAAGTTGGGTTTTTTCCCCCAAGAGGGGGGATCGGCCTCCAAAAAAGTCCTGGCCAAGATGGAGCTTTCAAAGGGGCGCAAAAGTCTTCGGCGAGGCGAATGTCAAGCGGGCTCACAGCAAGGTCGGAACCCGGTTCAGCGCTTCAGGGCTCTCATCTTCGCCCTCCCCTCCCGCTTCATGCTCCCCCAGCTTCCACCTCTCATCCCAACTCCGTCTTCGTCAAAAAAGGGTCGCCGACGACTCCTCCGGAGATACCACAATGGGTTTTTACTTCTCCGTGTGGCCACGAAAGGGCGGAATTGTGGTGCTGTATTGGGGGGGGTTTACAGGGTTTAGGTTGCGCCGCCAAGCTTTGACTGCACTAGGGGCGTGAACCCCATTCCAAGTAGACGAGGACAACAAAGACACATCTCCCCTAGGGCCTTTTTCCCTCCTTTGCGTCGTTGACTGGCCGGAAGAGCCAGACCTTGACGGTAGATTGCCTTCGAATCCCGGGCTGGGTGCAAGGGCCGGGGCCGGAAACGACCCTGGGGGGGAACAGCTGCGGGGAACAGGGTGGGCCCTTTTCCAGTTTCCAGGGGAGTCTCCCTGGCGATGGGGGCCAAATGACTCGTGGCAAAAATCAAAAGATGCGCTCGCTCTCCCCTGAGATGCGCGGGGGACCACATCATCGTCTCCCCGGGCTCGCAGTCCTCCCCCAAAAAAAAATCCCACCGGCCTGGGAATTTTTTGAAGGGAGCACATCCGGCCCAGAAGAGACTTTTCCCTAAGGGCCTTGAAGGAAACGGGAAGGACGATCCCATGACATGGTGTTTTCCCTCCGAATGGGGAAAAGGTCCGCCCATCTTCTCTCGTGAGCACCAAGCGCCTCCCGGATGCCGTGTTTGTGCTGTGGTACGAAAATTAGAAACTCACCATTCAGTATCCCTCCCGGTCCGGGCTTCTACAACAGCTTGGGGCCCGACCCTTTTCCCCGGTTTAGACGGGATCTTGGGGGCTCCCAGGGGCTTAACAATACATAAAATTTAATCATATATATAATCAAACTCCTAACTCTTGGGTCCTACCCTTTTAATGACAACCCTTCGACAAATACGGGTGGAGACGGCAAATGGAGAGGATGGGGGCGGGCAATGTTATTTTCTCTGAAACCCTTTTTAAAAAAACTTTCCTTTTATAACTTCTAATTTTTATATAATACAGGGGAAAAAGAAAAAAAAATTAAAGACAAAGAGCATGCTAGTTCATACATTGAATAGGCATGCTACAAAGAGGTTAAAAAATGCTTATGAGTCTATGTCTAGGTCTACCTTTTCTAGTCCAAAAAGTATTATTACGAAAAACGGACGGCCCCAAAAAATACTAAAAGTACGAAAGTAGATCACCCTGGCTACCCCTAAATATTCTTTGTATACTTTAAATTCACACATACGTTTTTAGGACTATGACTCACTTTAGGGGTAGAGCATAACATTTTGAAAGTTAAAAATAAGGGCCACCCTAAAAATATATATACACAGGGGCCCCATAAAAAGAAATTGGTCGATAACGAGGTCGTTTTATGTGAATTCGCTCTATGTGAAACACATAAACCCATGGGAAAAATGGATATTGGCGATCGGTCCCCCCGCCCTTACCCGTACATTTGTTGTTTACATCGTGTTTGTTTACGTGCGGCGTGCCTCTCACTCTTCTTCCTCTTGTGACCTACATCGCCTCTGTTCTTCCCTTGCCGCGGACACTTTTAATGCAGATTTGGCTGTAGTTAGGAGGTTAAAGCGTGGGATTTGGTTGGGTTAGTGACTCAAAAGCAAGTTGCCATAAACCTGGCTCAACTCTCGATTGCGTGCCTCGCCAAAAACTGTTGTTGTTGTTGTTTTGTTGTTTTAGGGCTGCGAGGATCCCTTGGGGAACAATATGAGCCCTGGTGATGTCCTATGATGCTATCACAGGAGCGCTAGTTGACCTGTCTTCCTCAGGAAGGCACAGATGAGGCGGAGGACAGCGTGTTGCCAGGAGGGGTGGACGTCTGCCGCCGCCAGCAGGGTGGGCAGGTCATAGGTGGTGACGTTCAGGGGGAGGAGTTGAGAGCGTAGCACTAAACGGTGTGAGTGGAAGCACGGACCGCCGGACACTGCAGCAGAAAGTGTTCAATAGTCTCCGGAACATTCATGCACCAAGGGCAGTGGGGGTCAGGAGACAGACGGAAGCAATGCAGGTGAGTCGTGAGTGTCGTGTGCCCAGGCGGAGGCAGGTGAGGGTCAGGAAAAAGTCCCGCGTCCTTGAAGTCACCCTCAGAGGGTGACGCTCACAGCTGTTAACTTGTAAACACCAAACGATAATGACGAGTTCTTATGGCGGCCTGCTCACGTTCTGTACGACATTTCGGCTCTCTATATGAGAACTCCTCAGATTTGCCCTACTTTGATGGCGGAATCGTTTTATATGATCAAATTCGTTCCTAACAAAATTTTGGAATTTTATTTATTAAAAAAAAAACTAATATAATAATATTTTAGGTCGTTCGCTTTATAGGGGAAACGCTTTATGTGAACACGCTTTATGCAGGACCCTAGTGTATATATATACAGGTTGACCATCACTAATCCGGCAATCAATATTCCGGTTCCATCAGTTTTCCGGCATGAATTTCGGAGCGCAGCTTCAAATTTCCCGGGTTTGTGCGCCACTGTTTTTGGGTGGCTTCTTCTTCTTCTTGTGACCTTTTCTGCTTAGTATCGCTTTGTAGGTCGTCTTTCAAGCTCGTGCTCAAGCTTGACACATATCTTTCTTCTTTGCCACTCTGTAACCCTTTCTTTCCCTGCCAATGGAAGGCGCCTGTTCCCTGGTGCCGTTTATTTTGATGGCTCTGTACCCAGAATCAGCTGTATGCTCACTTGCCGACAAGAAATCAATGTTGCAGTGGTACAGGTGGAAACAGAAACCAGAGGGGGTGACCTGGCAAGTAGGAGACTGGGGGAGTAAGTTACTCTATAAAGCAAGAACAAGCACCTTGGAAGTCAATGGAAGGAACAGGGAACTGGAGAACCAGAATTGTAGCTGCAGGGTAGGAGACAAAGAAACAGTAGAACATGTCATTGTGGAATGCAACAAGTATAGGAGTCATAGGGAAAGGCTTATAGCGTCAATAGTAACAGTCCTAGGCAGAGAGGAGTGGGACAGGAGACTAGAGCAGAAAGACGGGGCCCTGTGTACGGGGCCCTATATACAGCATATATAGAGTCAGGGGACAAAACATCAATAATCTTGAAATTTCGAAATTCTGGCAGTCCTAAGGTCCCATGGTTGCCGGATTAGTGATGTAAACTAATACCTGTAAATATATATATATATATATATATATATATATATATATTTGCCAGCGCATAAGACGCACCTCCGCATAAGACGCACCCTTATTTTACAAGGAGGTTTTGAGAAAAAAATATATAGTGGTGCTTTTGAGCAACAACAACAAAATCGTAAATTTATCAAAAGTTATTAAAAAATAATGTTTTGTAGGGGAAAGCAAATGATTATGAGCATGTACCTAAATACAATATTCACAGTGCAGTAAATGTGAATGAAAAATTATACTACTGTAGTTCAAATGTAAAGGGAATGACAGGGTAACCAAAATCGGTCATAATATATTGCAGGATTGTCCCACGAATTGATATTCTTATATTTTGCTACCTATGACATATAGCTTGGATCTAATGTTGTAGGTATGCCTTTGTTGCTTTTCTGCTATGTGTTTAGCCTTTGTGAAAAAATTGCAGTATAGTTATTGGTATTATTTTTGTAGTGGGCTTTCAAAAGTCCTAGGACTCTTACCTACATCATCGTGTAGCTTTCTTCATTCTGAGTATTTTGAGCCCCATTTCCCATGGCGCAATTGAATAATAATGGCATTACACGAAGTACCAAAAATTTACCGTTATTTCAGCCAGAAAGTTAAGTTAGGTTAAATCAGATTAGGTTAGGTTAGACGTGGGATTTGGTTTAGTAACAGATGATATAGAGAAAAAACGAAAATGACCAATATTATGGCAGTGTGAAGCGTAGCAATATTTGCGGGGAGAACCTGGAGGGGCAGGTCCCCACCCCACCTCACATGTAAACAAACATTGATTTCCGAAAAAATGAGAGACAGATAATTCAAAACACATCAAAACTATTCAGGAGGACTAAGTTTCGGCCTCGAAATCAGTGGTTGCCAAATAACACAAATTTAAAAAAATATTTAGGTAACACTGTAAGTTAACCATCTCTACCTTGTTACTGTTGTAATTGTTGAAGGGTACTGTTGTCGGGATTGACGATATTTGCCCTGGTTTACACCTATGAATCTATCACAGTCGCGAGGGTTGATTAGTCTTCTTCAGGAAGGTGTACAGGTGAAGGCTGGTTCACACTGTGAAATCACGGCAGCGTTCCATCAGCCATGCCTTGTATTCACACTATTCGTCACGGTTCTGTCAATTTTTGGCAGTTCCTGCTCACCCTCTAAACAGACATGGTGCCTCAGAGGCTATGGTTGAAGAAATTTGCATTAATATCAATTCTTTTGGATGAAGAAGAGGAGTTGAACTCTAATAAAAGACACTGTTTTGGGTACATAAAGCCTTGAGAAAACGACGATTATCAGCACGACACAGTCTCATTACGTTAAAATATTCTTCCCCAGAAACCGTTACATGACAGGACGGTGATGTATTGGAGCCATGACGGCGGCGCACCGTTTAGTGTATAACAAGTTTATTTGTTTGAATATAAGAAATTCTAATGGATGTGATGAGACGGTGCCGTGTCACCATGATGGTATGGTGTGATTCGGCCTTGAGGCGGACGGTGTGGCGCCGTGATGGGTCTTGGGCTTGGTGCACCGTGTGGAAGACTTTTGTCCCGTCTACAGGTACCGTTGCGGCCTTTTTACTAGCACTCTTTCATACAGTTTCCTTATCCATAGAGGTACAGGGGTGAGGATTGAGGGGTCAAGGTGGTACAAAGGCCTATGCTGTCTCCTATACCACCCTGCTTACCACTGTAGCGGCGCTAACACACACACGCACATACACACCTGCAACGACTAAGGCCAACCTGGTCTGGGACCAGGATTAGAGGGTGACCTGATGCTGACTTGACTTGTCCTCGCCGACACAACTGCAGCACCAGCCAGGTAATTCAGTCAGCCACAGGACACACAGAGACACACACGCCGCGCACCTCTTGTCTGCACGTTGTACAATGACTCGCTGTCAAATAAACTACAAAGCCAAGACGCCCTTTCTCCATCCTTGTGTGTATAGACAGACTCCTCAAGATACTACACTTCCCTCTCACCGCTCACACTCCTTCAAATAATACTTTAACACGCCCTTTGTTTCACTATTCCATTTATCAACAATACTCAGTCCCAGCAAAAATTCCATTAACATTTTCTGCCTCCCTTCTATCATCTCCTTCCAACTGTTGTGTCAACTTATGTGGCCCGAGTCGAATGCGGGTTAAGGCTACACTAATATGCGGGATGTTTGTCATTTCCATGGGTGCGGGGAGGAATCTGAGCGGTAATGACCCATGGTGGGTGCACGGAGGGCATCGCCGAGTGAAGTATCCCAGGTGAAGCGGCAGACCTGAGATATCATACATTTTACAATGCAGAGCAGCAGCGGGGGGTGGATGATGTTTACATCTGACACAGCTATCTTGGCAGCAACAACCGCTATCATGTTGCCCCAGCTCTTGTTTTCTTTAAACAATCTTTTCTTAGTGTTATGCATTACTGTTGATAACACAGTTACAAATTTGTGCTCAGTGTACTACTGCTCAACACAGATCACTCCAGACCCCCTTAGTAATACACCACCGGCTGTTCTGCATTCTCTGCCCGATCTCTCATTCGCTAATATGGCCGCATTAGATGCAGGGTGAACTTTGCATTCCTTTTTAAGGGAAAAAACTGCATCTTAATCGCTGGCAAATATGGTATATATATACAGTCGACCCTCAATTTAATGGACCTTGATATAACGGACTCCATTTATGTGACAAATTTGTGGGCAAGAATGGCATGCCAGACCACTTATCACTGCTCGAATTGTCAACTCATAATTGATTATTTACTCATTTAATTTTGGAATGCTTGGCTTTTAAGGAACTTTGATGTATCAGATATTAAGATACTGTATATAAGGAAGGAGCCTGTGTTGCTAGTGATTTAGTGGTAGATGGTGTATATTATTTAAAATAGTGACTATTAGTGTTATGGCGTGGCCGCTACAAGACTCTTCCTGTCACCTCAACACCCTAAATCACCCTTATTTAAGGTGACACACGGTGCTACACTGACCTAAATAGTGACACGTGTATAGGACAGCTCATCACAAATATATATTATACATAATAATGAGAAATAGTCATGATAATATGTGATACCTTTGACAGCCACGGCCTGTGTTGGGCTTGTTGTTGTTCTTCTTATGACCTCTTCTGCTTACGATCGCTTTATAGGTCTGTCCAACTCGAGATCGAGCTTGACACATATCTCCTTCTTTGTCACCCTGTAGCCCATTACTCATATGTATGAATAATAGCCATTAACCCTTAAACTGCGGATACCTGTGTGACAATATCTCTGTGTACGCGGGACTTTTGCCAAAATTCGTATAGTCGCTAAACAAACTTGAATGTGTATCAATGTATTTGCCATATACAGGAGAACCTCGTTTATCCGGCACCCACGGGGGGGAGCGCATGCCGGATAACTCATTTTGCCGTTGTTTTGAGAGTTACTCTTATGGAATCGCCCAAAATCCTTTTTTTTTTTTTTTTTTTTTTTTTTTTTTTTTTTTTTTTTTTTTTTTTCCCCCATCACAAGGAACCGGCCAAGGGCACAACAAAAATGGGTAATATATATATTATATATTATATATATATATATATATATATATATATATATATATATATAATATATATATATATATATATATATATATATATATATATATATATATTATATATATATATATATTTATATTATATATATATATATATATATATATATATATATATATATATATATATACAGTAAAAGCCTTATAACTCGGCACTGTATAACTCGGAATTTGATATAACTCGGCATGGTAAAGACAAAGATTTTTTTTTTTTTTTTTTTTTTTTTTTTTTTTTTTTTACACCTATACCTATAGCGCGTGTAGGCAGTGAGCTCCAGGGGTGGAATGGTAGGCCTTGGAGGCTCACTCGAGGGCTGTGATGGTTGTCCCTCGCCCGTGGTGGCGCAGGCAGGATTGTTATAGTGACGCCTGTGATTAGAGGCTCATGCCGCCCCCCTGTGTCCTCCCATGCACTCGCAGTCGAAGGTAATGGACAGGGCATGTGGGTGTTCTTAGGCCACTCGACGGTGCAGAAAGATTTCAAGTGGATTTATGGGTCTCACTCGGAATCGAACCACTCTGCTACCGCCTCACCTAAACTGCATCTCATGGTTTTCACTCAGCATATCATGCCCTCACAACCTCTTCTGTGAACATGTAAACAGAAAGTTGGCAAAAAATAATGTATCTCGGCATATTGATGTTATAACTGCATCTCTTCACTTACACTCGGCATATCGTCTGTCACATAAAGTCGTATTTTTGTCCTTTTGATCTTTTCCTGCAGGCTCAGGCTCTTCAATTTCATTCCCTTCCTGCTGGAGACACCCTTGCGTGATGGAGCTGACATCTTGAAATACAGTACTGTATGATGTAATCCCAAAACATCGTCTTGGATACGAATTCCGTTTTTTGTCGAAATTGAAAAAGGATTGGTTTCTGCTTCAAAAACACAAGCTTGGTAGGAGCCGAAATAATAATCAATGCAAAACATTGCAAACAATATCACAAAGTAGTATAACACACATTTCAGCAAGTGTTATTGGATTGGGATTCGTAATCCAAGACGGTGCTTGGACGACAAAAAACACGGCTCAGCCTATGCGCTGGTACCCGACCTTTGCTTTACTTTGCCACCTATTTTACGTGTTTTGGGATTACATCATACAGTACTGTATATCAAGATGTCAGCTCCATCACGCAAGGGTGTCTCCAGCAGGAAGGGAATTAAATTGAAGAGCCTGAGCTGCAGGAAAAGGTGAAAGTGCTGGCAAGGATGGATGCAGGTGCGTCCATGCGTGCTATTTGTGCTGAGTTTGATATCAAATCTGTACTGTATTTTTTTTTTTTTTTTTTTTTTTTCCTTCCATATCAGAGAAGGACATTGCATAACTCAGCACATTGAATAACTCGGCAAGGGCCAGAGCCCCTATCGTGCCGAGTTATAAGGCTTTTTTTGTATATATATATACAGTAAAACCCTTATAACTCGGCACTGTATAACTCGGAATTTGATATAACTCGGCATGGCAAAGACTAATGTTTTTTTTTTTTTTTTTTTTTTTTTTTTTTTACACACACACACACACACACACACACACACACACACACACACACAACACACACACACACATACACCCACACCCACACACACACACACACACACACACACCTATGCCCATAGCACATGTAGGCAGTGAGCTCCAGGGGTGGAATGATAGGCCCTGGAGGCTCACTCGAGGGCTGTGATGGTTGGCCCTCGCCCGTGGTGGCGCAGGCAGGATTGATATAGTGACGCCTGTGATTAGAGGCTCATGCCGCCCCCCTGTGTCCTCCCATGCACTCGCAGTCGAAGGTAATGGACAGGGCATGTGGGTGTTCTTAGGCCACTCGACGGTGCAGAAAGATTTCAAGTGGATTTATGGGTCTCACTCGGGATCGAACCACTCTGCTACCGCCTCCCCTAAACTGCATCTCATGGTTTTCACTCGGCATATCATGCCCTCACAACCTCTTCTGTGAACATGTAAACAGAAAGTTGGCAAAAAATAATGTATCTCGGCATATTGATGTTATAACTGCATCTCTTCACTTACACTCGGCATATCGTCTGTCACATAAAGTCGTATTTTTGTCCTTTTGATCTTTTCCTGCAGGCTCAGGCTCTTCAATTTCATTCCCTTCCTGCTGGAGACACCCTTACGTGATGGAGCTGACATCTTGAAATACAGTACTGTATGATGTAATCCCAAAACATCGTCTTGGATACGAATTCCGTTTTTTGTCGAAATTGAAAAAGAATTGGTTTCTGCTTCAAAAACACAAGCTTGGTAGGAGCCGAAATAATAATCAATGCAAAACATTGCAAACAATATCACAGAGTAGTATAACACACATTTCAGCAAGGGTTATTGGATTGGTTTCGTAATCCAAGACGGTGCTTGGACGACAAAAACACGGCTCAGCCTACACGCTGGTTCCCGATCTTTGCTTAATTTGCCACCTATTTTACGTGTTTTGGGATTACATCATACAGTACTGTATATCAAGATGTCAGCTCCATCACGCAAGAGTGTCTCCAGCAGGAAGGGAATGAAATTGAAGAGCCTGAGCCTGCAGGAAAGGTGAAAGTGCTGGCAAGGATGGATGCAGGTGCGTCCATGTGTGCTATTTGTGCTGAGTTTGATATCAAATCCAGCACATTCTGCCCGTTCATTGGTAAGTGTAGTTTTTATGCTTTACAGTACTGTATTTCCTTTTTTTTTTTTTTTTTTTTTTTTTTTTTTTTTTTTATTATATAACCCATATCAGAGGAGGACATTGAATAACTCGGCACATTGAATAACTCGGCAAGGGCCAGAGCCCCTATCGTGCCGAGTTATAAGGGTTTTACTGTTATATATATATATATATATATATATATATATATATATATATATATATATATATATATATATATATATATATATATATATATATATATATATATATACACAGGGAGGTCCCGTTATACGAGCATTCGGTATACGAGAATCCGATGATACGAGATGTGTAAATTAGGGTCTATTTTCAATATACGAGATCGAAAATCCAATGATACGACAATCAAAATGGGGTGAGTAAAATTATCAAGTTAAAAATGCGCTGCCTACCACTCCCGGGCTGGACAAAGGGGGATTTGGTTGACTCCAGTGAGGTCACCCCTAGCAAGCCGTGACCTGAAGAGTAATTAAGCGTATGGCGCGGCCTGACCTTTAGGGGTAGTAGGTGTGCTGCCCCAACCTTGGGACCGCAGTCAGGTCACCCCTAGCAAGGCATGACCTGAAGGGTAATTAAGCATATGGCGCAGCCTGACCTTTAGGGGTAATTAGCAGGTGTGCGGCCCCAACCTTGGGACCTCTACACTACCTTCTCTTGTATCACGCGGCGTCCCCTACATTACAACGTCTTTTTTGCTTGTTATGCATGTTTTATGTTTAATTAATGTGCAGTTATGTTATTTTGTGTGCTATTTTCTCATTCAGAATGTTTTTTCTACAGAATAGGTAGTACAGTGTGGGTAATATAGACGCTGTGTGTTTGTTGTGTTTGCTATAGTTTATTTTAGCTTGCAAAACATGTCTTTTTTTTTCTTTCTTTTTAAATTGATGGGGTCCCGGAACCAAACCTATATTTTACCATTAGCTATGTGTTTCGTTATACGAGATTTCGCTTTATGAGTATGCCAGGTGGAACCTAACTGCTCGTATCTTCGGGACCTCCCTGTATATATATATATATATATATATATTAGGGTGGCACTTAAAAATTGATTTTTTATTTTTAATGCGTGCGGGTGGTTTTCTGGTTCCATTCCCATAAAAAATAACGTATGCAAATTTGTTTTGAAAAATATTAATATTTAAAGGTCGCGAATCGAGGTAAAAGTTGAGATTTTGGGGGCAAATTTCAAGATTATCAAATTCGTTTCTGACGTTGTTGTTACACTATAATTGGATGATTAAAAGGCATTTCTTAGTCATTTTCATATTGTTTATTGGTATTTCACTCAGTTTTGGTCACACCGGAATGCTGGTCTACTCCAGGTCCCCCTCTCTTGCAGAGTATTAGCCCCTCATCGGGGGGGGGGGGATCATGGGCAGTGGGCACCCATCTCTCACTCTATGTGGCCTGGTTAGCAGTCGCAGTCGACTTGCGGGCGTCGGGGTACCGCTTCCTGTGGTCCTCAACGACCTGCAGGAGGAACTGGCGCTGTTCCTCGTCCTTCGTGAGGGCCTGGTTGTAGGCCTGCATCAGCGCCACACCGCGCTCGGCGAAGTCATTCACCACCCGCAGCTCTCGGACTACACGAGCGGCGACTTGGTAGCTGCTGTCCTCCTCCCAGTCGGCTGGATCCTTGTTGAGGAACCCCGTCTCCAGGTCGAGGATCTTGAAGAGCTGCTTGGACGACGGCGTGACGAAGCTCGCCACCGTCTTGGTCGCGAGAGCGGCGCTCTTGATGTCCACTGCGGACTTGCGGGGCGGGTCCTCGTCCTCCTCCTCCTCCTCCTGCAAGTCTATGGCCTGGACCATGTCTCGCTTGACCCCGAGGGGAAGGTCGGGGTCGAAGAGTGCCAGAGCCACCAGCCGCTCACTCAAGTACCACAGGTGGCGGCCGAAGACCGGGACTGTCGCCTTCGACAGCTCCTTGTCGGGGTAGGCGCGGAGCGCGTTCACGAAGGCCAGGTCCAGCGCCGGCGCAGCAGCGGCGAGTGGAGTCCGGAACCAGGCGGCGGCGTACGTGCGGACGACGAACAGCGCACAGCGCCTGATGCCCTGGGCCTCGGCTGCCGTCAGCCGGAACTGCTCCCTGAAGAGGAAGACCTTCACAGCGTAGATGCCCTTTGCCATCCACCTGGCCCGGTGGAGCGGTCTGGGGCGGGAGAAGCGGATGCCGCGCTTCGGAACTCCGCCGAGAGCAATTACGCAGAGCTCCAGAAGTTCCCGGTAGTCGGCCCGGGGCTGGGCGTGGTCGAGGAAGCGGCGGAAGTTGACCAGCAGCTCGTCCCGCTCCGGAACGTCATCGGCGGTGAACGGCTCCGGCGTGGTCCTGTCGATGAAACTCCCACCCGCCTTGGAACCTCTTGAACAGCTGGATGTCGGGGCCGCTCGAGACTCCAAGGCAGGTGGAGAAGGCCTTCTCCAGGACCAGCTCGTACACGTGGTGCCGGCAGGCCAGGTGGAGGACGGGCCGATCCAGCTTCTGCTCGATGAGGGTACAAGCCCCGTTCACCAGCCCGCTGTTCACCGCCGTGGTGTCGAAGCTGAGACCGCGGACCCGCTCCTCCAGCTCCCAGTCCTCCAGCGCTGTGAGCACGGCCTGAGCGCAGTCCTGTGCTCGGCCGGACGGGAGCTTGGGACGGTGAGGAGCTTGACCACTCCGCCCCCCGACACCAGGACCGGGAGCCGGTCGACGCTCCCTCCCCCGCCATCGCTCTCCGGGACGATCTTTCCGTCCCAGTGGACGATGAGAACGGCGTCGGGGTTGAACGCAGCCTTGATCTCCTTGGCAGCCTCCTCTCGGAACTTCATCCGAGCGCGCCTGAAGGATTCGCGGTTCAGCACCAGCTCGGCGGGGTCGTGTCCTAAGTTCCGTGCTGCAGCTGACAACACGTGAACCGCATTGCGGTTGGACACCTTGGTCCGGTCGAGCGCGGCGGCCAGTTCACTGTTGAGGACGGACTTTCGCACGCTCGCCCGCATGCGCTTCGGAGTATGTGCCGACGTTGAGGGCCTCTCGTCGTCGCCATCGTTGAAGACGTTCCCTTCGTGTGCGCGCCGCAACGGCCGGGTAGGACTGTTGCCGGCACTGGCACTGGAGTCGGAAGAACTGCCCGCGGAAGAACTGCCCGAAAGCACAACGGACCGGTCAAGCTCAAGGCACACTTTCGCCTCCGCTTCCGCCCGCCGGCGATTCGTTGACTCCAACTTCTCCTTGACCTTCTTCTCTTTGACAGCAAGGGACATGTCTCGAGAACCGAGAGAACCGCGGGGCTCGTCCTCCCTTTGGGCCAGCAGGAAGGACCGGTCCTCTTCCTCTGTGAGGAGTGTAAGCGCATCTTGGTGCGCGATGTCGAAGAGGCGACGCAGGGATGCGACGAATGCCTCTTCCCTCTCCACCTGGGTCGGCCCGCGCTTCGACTTGCTCTTCTTCAAGGAGACCCACTCATCGTAGAGTCGGATGAGTTTGTCGCGCGCCCGGTGGGCTGCCTGGACTGGAATGCGTGCCCGGGCCCAGAATGCGAGTACCTCATCGATCACCTTGGCCGCCACGGGCTTCTTCTCGTGCTTCAGTTCCAAATGAAGGTGCAGGAACAGACGGAGAGCTTGTCCTCGTGTTGGGAGTCGGCTTCCCGTAAGTTCGTTCAGTGTACTATGTACAAGGTACACAGTCGTGTTTGACCTAGTCGTCGCCATCGCAACTCTGGGGAAACAGGAGAGGGGAAGGCTATTATTAGTCAATTATATAAAAAAATTTATGTAATGCGTCAAAAGAAGAAACATGTCAAATGGATGAGGATGATTGGAAATTCCCTGAGGAACAGCACTTTCTGGGCAACAAAAATGTAACAGAGCGAATAAAAAACGAACCAAACTGTTATAGAGGCGTTGGTAAACAGTTTCTAAGAGCCCACGGTGCCAACCGACACTCCTTTCCGGTCGAAACGTGCACTAAGACTGAGCCAACCAACGGGCAAAATACGGCCCCGGAACGCGGGCTAACGAGTTTTTGCCTGTTTTGGCCTGACCTGGCCTGGCTCCGATCGACCGGAAGTGGTGTAATAAACAATTGTTAGACAAAAAAAAGCCAAAATACGTCGGAAATGCAATTTAATGATGGAAAATGTTGTTCGAAATATGTTTAAAGTAAATTTGAAAAAGTTGATTTTTTCCCGAAAAATGTCAACTTTGACCTCCATTCGCGACCTCTAAATATTAATATTTTTTAAAATCCTTTTGCACACATTATTTTGTACGGGAATGAAACCAGAAAACCACCCGCACACCTAAAAATCGGATAAAATAAAATTCACTATATGGCTAAGTGCCACCCTAATATATATATATATATATATATATATATATATATATATATAATATATATATATATATATATATATATATATATATATATATATATATATATATATATATATATATATATATATATATATACACAAACCTCGTTTTCTCGGACCTCCATTTCCCGGATATCGGATTTGCCGGACAAAATCCGAGGTCCGGGGATATGTCAGAGTCCCGGACAATTATTATTATTTATTTTTATTTATTTTTTTTTTTTTTTTTTATTACGTTGAAATGCCTGGTCCTGTTCGTAAATGGACAAAGTTGTCTGGCGGTCCGAGCGTCTCCTGTCACCCCTGGTCAGTGCCCGCGCCTCCCGCCAGGTGGCAGCATGCTCAGCGGTCGTATTGTTTACAGGGGCACAAGAAACACTCACGGTTCACCTGCATCGCCCCCGTCAGTCCCCTGACTCCCACTGCCCCTGGTGCTGGAACGTCTCTTGAGACCATTGAATACTTTTTGCTGCCTCCCGCCAGGTGGCAGCATGCTCAGCTGTCGTATTGTTTACATTTGGACACACGACACTCACGGATCACCTGCACCGCCTCTGTCAGTCCCCTGATCCGCACTGCCCCTGGTGCAGGAACGTATCTTGAGACTATTGAACACTTTCTGCTGCCTCCCGCCAGGTGGCAGCATGCTCAGCGAACGTAAAAGTCCGCGGCGGGGTAGTTGATATTGGTGGTTGCCGGACAGTAAATACTAGAGTAGGATAAACGTCCCGGGGGTGGGTAATGGCATCGGACTGTTGCGATTCCCGGACGTTTGCGGTTCCCGGACCAGTGCTTCCCCCTATTAGATATATACACACAAACCTCGTTTTCCCGGACTAATAGGGGGGAAGACTGGTCCGGGAAACGGAAAAGTCCAGGAATTGCAACAGTCCGGGCATTGTCTACTAACATGTCTACTAAAGCATTATGCCGTGCAAATCTCTAGATCTGGAAGAGGCGGTAGAAGACGGAGGGGCGAATGGGGGTGTAGGAAGGTTGGAGAACCAAACACAACAACCTCTTCCTATGATGACTTGGTAGATACAGAGCGGGCAGCAGCGAGGTATCTACAGCAGACAGCCTAACGCACTGCCAGATATACAAAAAACGTAACAAAATTCAATCGCTCCCATCAAAATAGGCAAAAAAACTAAGGACGTTAATCCCGTCCTAAGTTTGTTGGCGTCATAAGTTTTTTTGTGCCGACTGTATATATATAGTGGGAGGACAGAATGTTGGTGTATTTGAGGGATTGGGGGGATGGCAGATCGAGTGGAGTGCATGGACAGATGTAAATGGAAATTCTTTTGTTGTGGCTACCCTCCTTAGAGAGTTCTCATGAACTGGTGTCAAAACAAAACTACTTTAGATTAGATTATCAAGTTAACTTCACCTATTGGATTGTGTCCAGGAACATAGCATCTGTGGTTGGTGGGGATTCTTATGTTTAGAGGTGTTTACCTAGGTTTTTACTAAGTTGTGATGTATAGGCAATTGGGAATGGGGTTGTCACGCCTCCATATCTCAAAATGGTCAATTTTGACTTTAAGCTCAGGAATACTCTTCGTATTTGCTATGTCATTGTCCAGGTCATTCCACACAATAAGACACCGATAAGGACTGTAAACGGAAGTGACCATATCACCTCAGTTTCTTTCTATATATCTCAATTATTTGTAGTGACATTGGCCGCCTTACATCATATGAGTGAATTATCATTGTGTATGCTTATTGGAACTTTTTGTAAAAGTTTTTCATTTGTCTTTAGTTGCTGATGTAAATAATTCCTCATAGCAAGCACTCCTAACTGGACTACAACCAGGGTCATCATTAAGTTTTCTTGTAGTTGATAGTAGATTGATCAAGTCGGCAGTCATTGCTGATTTTTTTTTTCTTCCACCAGTTACCATTTTTCAGCCCTAAGGCTCACAGTAGTCAGCACTGTTGTAAACCTATTTAAAGGAGGTCAGATCTTAGCTCGCCTGTCGTTGTTACTTTTTTATATTCAAATTTCTAATTTTAAAAGGAATTCAACTCTCTTACAGGTGAGTGATGGAATTCATGAGACTGGTGGGATTGTGGAGTTTGAAATAGTACAAGAAAGAAATATGGCCCCGAAATTGAGTATCTCCTCTAGCCTCACCCTGATAGCTGGTCAAGTAGCTGTCTTATCTCAGAGTCTCCTTAAAGCTGAAGATACTGATTCAGAAGATGAAAATATTGAATATGTGATCACTCATGTGCCAGACTCAGGATGCCTTGAAATCTATCGAATGGACTCTTGGCTACCTCTTGGTGTGGGTCAGCTTTTCTGCAGCAAGATGTTCAAAATGGTCATGTCCGGTAAGCATCATCACAGAATCTATTTGTTAATTGTACATTTGAAGTGAATAATCATAATGCAGACTATTTTACTAATTACTTAATTATTCTTGCCAGGTTTGTGCACCATAATGATGCAGATAATGATGCTACAGATACTGTAAGATTCAATCTCCTCGACTCAGAGGGAAACATTAATTTGGATCAAGCACTACACATCACTGTATTGGAAGATCACACACCTCCACGTATAATCACTAATATGGGCCTCATTGTCTCAGAGGACAAGACTGCTCCCATAACACACCATCCTCTATCAGCATCGGATAAAGAGGTGACTCCAACAGAAATAATGTTCTCAGTAAGTTACTTTTATTATTTTTTTATTGTATACATTTTAATGTAAGGAATGCTTAACCATTAACTGATAGGTGATGCATATGTGCGTGTGTCAAGAGAATGATAGGTGACGTACAAGTTTATCCGAAGGATTCCTGCTTCAAATCAAATAGAAGAACAAAAACTTTTGTGCATGAGTTGTGAACACATATTAATCTGCTCCTTATTACTATCCATCCCCAACTAGTTGACAGCAAGATACAGGGCTGAACATTTTTCAACCATATCCTGATAGGTGAATAAATGAATAAGGAATTACCTTCATTCCACATAAGAGATCAAGGCGTGGTTTTGTCTCGACGGAAACGCTGGAGAAAATCGAGGAGAGTCGCGCTGCCAGGCTTGCTGGAAACCGGGAACAGCACAGGGCTCTGTCAAGCAGAACTAGAACCCTCCTGGGGAGAGACAAGGAGAGGTATGTCAGGAGTCTCGCTGAGGATGTCGAGGGTCATTTGAATGTTAATGACCTCCGATCCGTCTGCCGAGCCCTGAAGAAGCTCCGATCCAAGTCTCCATCTCGGGCAAGTGCTATTCAAGCAGCAGATGGGCGCCTTATGTCGGACATGGATGGGCAGATGGCTCGTTGGGCTGAGTACTTTGGGCAGTTGTTCACGGTGGACCCTTCAATTGAGCAGCTCCACACCACTGGATTACGGGCAGTGGATGCCGATCCTCCCATTGACGAAACCGCACCCTCTCTTGACGAAGTCAGAGAGGCTGTAGCAAAGTTGAAGGGTGGAAAGGCAGCTGGTGTCTGTACTATCAGTGCTGAGCTCCTCAAAGCTGGGGCTGAGGCCATGATCCGCGGGTTGCATGCTGTCCTGACTGCTGTGTGGCAATCAGGTACCATTCCTCCTGACTGGAAAAGGGGGCTGGTCCTCCCTATCTGGAAAGCGAAAGGGGACCATCAGGACTGCAACAATTACCGGGGCATTACACTGCTCAGTGTGCCAGGCAAGGTGCTTGCCCATTTTTTACTAACACGGATCCGCAGTCATCTGCTGAAGCATCAGAGACCTCAGCAGTCTGGGTTCACGCCTGGTAAGTCAACAACGGACCGTATCCTAGCGCTTCGTGTTCTGGTGGAACGCCGACGTGAGTTTCGAATGGGGATGCTTGCAGCCTATGTTGTTCTCAAGAAGGCGTTTGACTCAGTGCATCATGAGTCACTCTGGGATCTTCTGCGACTTCGTGGGATTCCTGCAAGGACTATTGGTTTGATGACTGGTCTGTACTCTGGTACTAAGAGTGCTGTGAAGTGTGGAGGAGGTGTATCCAGCTTCTTTCCTGTGAATACACGAGTGAGGCAAGGGTGCGTCCTTCCCCCATCACTTTTCAACACTTGTATGGACTGGGTATTGGGCAAAGTTGTAGATCAAAGTGATTGTGATCCCTCGGCAACAACAAGATCACTGATCTTGTGTTTGCCGATGATGCAGTAATCTTTGCTGAGTTACTGGAGGTCCTGCTGATGGCTCTCAAGGCGTTGCACGAGGAGGCAAAGCCTTTGTGACTTGAGGTGCCCTGGCTTAAGACCAAGGTCCATGTGTTTGGAGGCTTACTAGATGAAACAGTACAGTCTGTTCATGTGTGCGGTGAGGACATTGAAATCTTGGAAAGTTTTTCATACCTTAGTACACTGCATCCTCGTACAACACGGGTTTGTACAACACGGTGTGGGTCTGAGCAACCCACTTCATCCGCACAACACTATTCGTATTCATACAACACGATCTGGCGATCCGAAAGCAAGGCGATTCCGCCCTTACTGGCACTGCACGGTGCTGCGCTGCACAACACACAACTTGAGTACTTGCTCAGTACTCAGTACCTCAGTACTTACCTGTTACAAGTATTTCAAATACCATAAGATATTCTTATCAACTAATCTGTCCTCATACTGTAATGTTTACGTTATGCTTCTGAAGGCTCAACAGATTGGTTTCTTCTTCTTGTGACCTCTTCAGCTTAGGATCGGTTTGTAGGTCCTCTGTCAAGCGACACTTATCTTCCTTCTATGCCACTCTAGCCCTTTCTTTCCCTGCCACCAACAGGGTTGGCGCCGCCAACAGCGCCATCTATCGTCTGCTACCGTAGTGTTGACGTATCATATACCGCCAGGCTGTCACACACGTATCGCAAGCATTTTTCAGTCCTGGAAATTATCACCCATGGCGAATTCATCAAAACGATTTACTAAAACTTACTATCGCATACAAGCTAAAAGTTGTATGATACGCCAAACAACATGGGAACAGAGCAACATAAAGACCAACGCCTTCCAAGAAATTCGGTAGATTTAATACTGATTTTACTACCGGTAGAAAATCTGTTTATTTTTATATTTTTTTCTTAGCAATTTGTTACCAATCTTTCTCCCACCATTAGAATTAAGGGAAGGAACTAAGATGAGTGTATGTTTAATATATATTGATTATTGTAAAGGCAATGTATGTAATGCATTGTGTTAATATGGGGGAAAAAGTGCTACACTTATGGTCATTTCAGAGGTGTCCACCATAAGTACATTATAACATGGGTTTCTATGATTCGTACAACACAATTTTGTACAACACAGCGTGCTGTGTCGCCCATAAAACCGTGTTGTATGAGGATGCAGTGTAGCACAGTCGATAATGGTGGCGGATCACGTCAAGAAATCTTATGGTGAATTGGCATAGCTCACGGTGTTATGGACTCACTCAGCGGGAGTATTTGGCATTGTTGGTACCTGTGCAGGAGGACAAAGATCCAGATCTTCAAGTCGCTTGTGATCCCTGTCTTACTCTATGGTTGTGAGACATGGACACTAAATATCGACTTGAAGAGGCGAAATGATGCCTTTGGTAATAAGTGTCTTCGAAGAATCATGGGGTATTGCTTGGATGATTACGTGTCAAAACAGTGATTGCACCATGAGACTGAATCGAGGCCTGCATTACCTGCATAGTCCGTCAACGCCAACTTCGGCTATATGGGCATGTGGCACGCTACCTTGAAACTGATCCTTCCCATCGGGTTGTATCTATAAGAGACAATCCAGCATGGAGGAGGCCAAGGGGGCGCCCACAAGGCTCGTGGCTGGGGCAAGTTGATGCTTCCTGTCGTGAGTTGCTTGGTATGGGAAGGGAGTCATGGGGACTCGCGCGCCAAGTCAGAAAAGGTTCCCTGAGAAACCTTAATTAAGAATGCATCTGCATATGGAAAGTGATAAAAATTGGTGAAAGTTGTGGGGTGAACTGAGGTATACCAACAGGAGGTGGTGGCAGAGTGGTTAGCGCCTGCAAGTGGCGTGCTCGGTGAGCTGAGCTCGATTCCTGAAGAGGGCCAAAATCCACACAAAAAATTCTGCAACAGCTGAGTGGCCTAAGACCTAAGTGGCCACATGCTGCCCATTAATTCTACTTTCGATTGTGAGTGCATCGGAGGACACGGGGGCAGCATGAGCCTTTAATCACAGGTGCTACTATAAAATACCTGCCTGAGCCCCCACAGGCAAGGGCCATCCATCACACCTCTCAAGTGAAGCTCCAGAGCCTACCATTTGAACCATGGAGGTTCGGATGGTAGGTTCGGATGATGGTTCATGCTTACAGGCACTATAGGCATGAATGTAAATAAAATAAAAGGAAAAAAAAAAAGAATTCCTCTATTCACAACTTGAGTTTAACAAATCTCTCAATAAAGCCACTGTAAAGTAGGATGCAGTGAATGCCTGGTTGATGCCATCTGGACATAATTAGTCAACTAAATGTGCAGACTAAAGATAGTTATCGGAACCTCACCGGGAACTTTTGGCTGTAAAATTAATATGAAATGTAAAAAAAAAAAAAAAAAAAAAAAAAAAAAAGTAGGAGAGAATATGGTTGAGTGGTTAGCCTCTGAAAGTAGTGAGCTTGAGGTTACGAGTTAGAGTCCTTATAAGTCGCTTTATATTTGTAGACTTATTTGGCTGAGTTAAAATGGTACTTCAGGTTTTTACACATTTATTTAAAGTCCATTAAGGAGCGTAGAGATTACAACCAATGCAATGAATGTCTTGAACACAGCCAGTGAGCGCCACAGAGCTCGTGAGCAGAGCGTGTTTGTAGTGTCGATGTCCGAGGCCTTCTCCTCTCCTCACCCGGCTTCTGATGCCTTCTCTACTCCGTTCCGAAGTTCGTTGAACCTAACATACTACTGATAGCTGTAGCATTTGTCCTGTGACCTATTTGGCTCGAGCTTAGAGAGTGCAAGCTATCACTGGTTCTCACGGAGGAACATAGCAGGAAAGATATAGGTATAATTATATATATATTACATATATATATATATATATATATATATATTATATATATATATATATATATATATATATATATATATATATATATTATATATATATATATATATATATATATATATATATATATATATATAATTATATGTTTAAGATGTTTCTAAAAATTTACTGTTTCTTTTGATGTTAAGTACATGCACATATCATGTATGGAAGTTATAATACGTGTGACACTTGTGTGATAATAGTTGTAATTCACGAGTAATAGTTATGCAAGTTATTATATATGTTAAGAGTGATAACTGACTGACATCCTGCCAGGGGCAGATCTTTTGGCAATTGTTAATGCTGTGGCGGGATGGTTATATATAGTAGCTCGATTTAACGGAACTCAATTTACCGGGAAGCTCAATTTAGCAGAAAATAGAAATTCCAAATTCCGTTATTCCATTTTTTTTTCAATGTTAGATATAGCGGAAAATTCCAATAAATGCAGCAATATTTGGTGTGGTTCCGATAACGGCTGTCAACCTACGGGTTTGGGTAGGCTTGGAGGGCCATACATACTAAAGGTGTACCGGATATCCGCATCCGCATCTGCAGATATCCGCATAATGTTTTACACCTGCATCCGCATCCGCATCGATGGATGCGAATAGTATGCGGATATCTTGAATATATCAATAATACACTACATTTCGGTTTGGGAAAGAGAGAGAGAGAAACTCGAAATAATATACAACAGGTTATAAAGAGGAAATATTCTGGGATTTCTGCAGGGAGAGAGAAAAAAAAAAGAGCAAGAGAGAGAGAGAGAGAGAGAGAGAGAGGAGAGAGAGAGAGAGAGAGAGAGAGACAGTCAAAATAATGTGGAACTGGTTTAAGAGAGGAAATATTCTGGGATGTGTTTGTGCAGATAAAGAGAGAGAGAGAGAGAGTAAGTCTGAGTGTCACTCACTCACTCGCACAACTCACGCACCCTAACAATTCTTGATCAAAGTTGTTTGACTGGTGGTGGGCTGTTAGCAGGTAGCAAGGTTGTCACTTGTAGGAAATCAGTTTGTATTTACCTAGTTGTGTTTTACAGGGCCTGAGCTACACTCGTGTGGTCCTTCTCCATATCTATATTTATCCAGTCTTTCTTTCAATTGGTGCACATTATGTGCCGATATCACCTCCTCATTTAGTCCATTTGAAACTACATTTCTATGAGGGAAGCTGTACTTCTTTATGTTATTCAGTCATCTCACTTTTCCTAGATGTTTTTTGTATGTCCTCTTGTGTATCGACCTTCTCTTTGTTTCCGAGTCAGTAGTCTCTCATTGTCTGTTTCTTCCATCTTAGTTATCAGCTTAAAAATTGTTATAAAGTCTCCTCTTTCTCTTCTCTGCTTGAGTATTGGTAACTTTATTTCCTTCAACCATAGATAACAGTAGAACTGGATGTGACACTCCGCCGCCACGCGCGGTGGATGCTGCAGTACTGGCCCCATAGCCAGTCTGCTGGCTCATTCACTTGCTGCATATGACTATCATATACAGGGAGGTCCCGAAGATACGAGCAGTTAGGTTCCACCTGGCATACTCGTAAAGCGAAATCTCGTATAACGAAACACATAACTAATGGTAAAATATAGGTTTGGTTCCAGGACCCCATCAATTTAAAAAAAAAAAAAAAAAAAAAAAAAACATGTTTTTCAAGCTAAAATAAACTATAGCAAACACAACAAACACACAACGTCTATATTACCCACACTGTACTACCTATTCTGTAGAAAAAGCATTCTGAAAGAGAAAATAGCACACAAAATAACATAGCTGCACATTAATTAAACATAAAACATGCATAACAAGCAAAAAAGACGTTGTAATGTAGGGGACGCCACGTGATGCAAGAGAACGTAGTGTAGCGGTCCCAAGGTTGGGGCCGCACACCTGCTAATTACCCCTAAAGGTCAGGCCGCGCCATATGCTTAATTACCCTTCAGGTCACGCCATGCTAGGGGTGACCTGACTGAGGTCCCAAGGGTGGGGCCGCACACCTGCTAATTACCCCTAATTGTCAGGCCGCGTCATATGATTAATTACCCTTCAGGTCATGGCTTGCTAGGGGTGACCTCACTGGGGTGAACCAAATCCCCCTTTGTCCAGCCCGGGAGTGGTAGGGCGCGCATTTTGAACTTGATAATTTTACTCACCCCAGTTTAAATATCGTATCATTGGATTTTCGATCTCGTATATTGAAAATAGACCCTAATTTACACCTCTCGTATCATTGGATTCTCGTATACCGAATGCTCGTATAACGGGACCTACCTGTAGACTGGTTTATCAGTATATATGATATACTGTTATCTTCGTAAATGTTTGTTCTATAATATTATCAAATAAAAAACAGTAAAACACACTAAATAAATGCCATTACGAGACTCTGAAGAAATATGCATGAACTTAATATATACTTCAACTCTTCGCCATTTAAAACTTTGCGTGTCTCCTTTTATGATGAAGGGTATCAATAGAAGCACAATTTTATTAGCTTTCCATTGATATATTTAGTTTTCTGATGAAATAATTAGAACCATGCATAAATTAGTGTTAAATAAATAAATAAAATCATCAATCGGGTAATTTTCCCGATTGATGAGGTTATTTATTTAGTTAACGCTAATTTATACATGGTGCTAATTCATTTATCAGGAAACGAAATATATAAGTAAATAAATAACCTCATCAATCGGGAAAATTACCCGATTGATGATTTTATTTATTTATTTAACGCTAATTTGTGCATGGTTCTAATTCATTTATCAGAAACGAAATACATCAATGGAAAGCTAATAAAATTGCGCTTCTATTGACACCTTTCATCATAAAAGTTGACTCGCAAAGTTTTAAATGGCAAAGAGTTGAAGTAAATATTTTCATGAAGTTCATGCATATTTCTTCAGAGTCTCGTAATGGCATTTCTTTAGTGTGTTTTACTGTTTTTTATTTGATAATATTATAGAACAAACAGTTACGAAGATAACAGTATATCATATATATTGATAAACCGATAAACCAGTCTATATGATAGTCATATGCAGCAAGTGAATGGGCCAGCAGACTGGCTATGAGGCCAGTACTGCAGCGTCCACCGCGCGTGGCGGCGGAGTGTCACATCCAGTTCTACTGTTATCTATGCTTCAACCTTTCCTCATAAGAAAGTTCTTCTAGCTCTGGTACCATCTTTGTTGGCATTCTCTGTATCCTCTCTAACGTTTTCACATGCTTCTTTTTATATGGGGATCATATAATGGCCGCATATTCCATTTTTGGTCGGATCATTGTAGTAATTATCTTTCTCATCATATTTGTGTCCATGTAATGAAATGCCACTCTAATATTTTTTAACTTCCTGTATGTATCTCCAAATATTTTATTTATATGTTTTTCTGGTTGTAGGTTATTCTGCATTATCACTCCCAGGTCCTTTTCTTCCTGAACCTTTGCAATTATTTCATTTCCTATTTCATATGGCCATTTATTTCTCTTCACTTTTTCCAATTTCCATCACATGACACTTATTTACATTACATTCTATTTCCTATCTTCTGCTCCATATCGTAGATCTTGTTCATGTCATTTTGTAGGGTTTCACAATCTTTATAGCTTTTTATTTCTCTTAATAGTTTTGCATCATCCGCAAATAGACTAATATAACTATTTATTTCCTCTGTCATGTCATTGACTGAAATCGTGAACATTATTGGTGCCAACACTGATCTTTGTGGTAACCCACTAAATACGTTTCTCCATTCAGACTTTTCATCCTTCACTACTGTTCTCATTTCTCTTCCTCTCAGATAACTTTCCATCCAGGTTTTGATCACCCTTGTGATTCCTCTTATATTTTCCAATTTCCAAAATAGTCTCATGTGGAACTAAAGTTCCACATGAAAGACTACTTTGGAAATTGGAAATTTGATAAATCAAATGCCTTTTTAAGATCGTGATATACACAGTCTGCCCAGCCAACTCTTTCTTGTGTTATGTCAATTACTCTTGAGTAAAAGCTTATTAAGTTGGTCACACATGATCTCTTTTTCCTAAAACCATACTGCCGGTCTGTTATTATACCTTCATTTTCTAAGTATTCCGTCCATTGCTTCTTTATTATGTATTTACCTAGTTGTAACATACAGGAAAAGAGCTATGCTCGTACTGTCCCGTTCTCCAAATTACTATTATCAGCTTGCTTTGAATCTGAATATTTCTTGCATTAATCACTGCTGCATCAAGGTGTTTCCCAGGCTTCTATGCTTCTATGGGGGAAAGCTGTTTTATTTTATGTCCTTCTTGCGAATCTTGCATGTTGTCCTTTTAAATTTTTCTCATGACCTCGTGTATTTTCTATCGTCCCACACAAACAGATTTCTCTATAAATTTTTCCCCAGACCCTTGATGTTTAACCTGCTAAAAAAATCTCCCCTTTCTCTTCTTTTCAAGATTTGGGATTTTTCATCTGAAATTTTTCCTAATATGGTAAATTCTCGGGGCTTGAAGCCTTTTTTGTGGCTGCTTTTTTATTCTCTCAATCTCCATATCCTTTTTTTTATGTGGTGACAGATCAATAAATAAATAAATCATTAGGGGCTACCCGGGGGGGCCCGCGTCGCCTCCCCAAAAACCCTACGACGCCACCCCCGGGGGGTCCCACGCGCGATTCCCATGCAGGTCCTTTCCTATACCAAGCAGCTCTCGCTAATCACTGCCCCATATTCCAATTTGGTCGCCAAGATGTTATCAATTTCTTAATCTCTCTTCCCAGATTTTAAATGCCCACATATTTTCCCTAAGAAAACTTATTATCCCTGTGATCTTGATATTGCTTCCTCAGTGACAATTTAATCCGAACCATACCCCAGATTTTTTTTCGACCTTTTTTTTTTGAAATTATCCTTTTCATTCCCCCTAGAATACTCTCCTCTCTGTCTTTTTTTTCCTACTCCCCCATTTCCATCACTTTACATTTTTAGCATTAAACTCTTTTCCCATAATTGACTCCATCTGATAATCTATCAAATTTTTTGAAAATGCCAAGCCTCTTTACCTTCACTTTTTTTAGTAATTTAGCATCTCGCGAAAAAACTCATAAAACTTCACCCCCTCGTCATACCATTTACATAGCCAAAAACATCACGGGGGCCAATACTGACCCCTTGGGACCCATTTAATCACACGCACCATTCTGATTTCTGATCTTTTATTACTGTTCTCATCTCTTTGTTGCTCAAAAAGTTTTCCTCCATTCAGCAAACCCCCCCTTCAATCCTCCTACTGTTTGTTTCCCAGAGCATCTTTTGTGAGGTACCTTGTCAAATGCCTTCTTTAAGTCCAGGTATATGCAATCGACCCCCCCCCTCTTTTTTCCTGTGTCACATCAATCACTCTTGAGAAAAGTTTAATAAGTTCGTTGTACATGCTTTCCCCCTCTAAACCCAAACTTGCCACCTGGAGGTTTTTGTTTTCCCAAATATTTCAAACCATCTTCCTTAAATTTTTTCACACTTTTTTTGCCACTACGCTCGTTAATATTTTGGGGCCTGCAATTTTATGGTTTTCTTTGTCTCCTCCTTTGTAAATTTGGCAAAATATTTGTCTTTTCCAATCAAGCGGGACTCGCTCTCCTTGAGTAAACTCTCATTACATAGTAATTTTCCCCGCTGTTGGTTATGTACTTTTCTTATCCAATTCGACACCCCATCTGGACCCGGGCTTTTCCACATCTTGCTTTCCTTACCTTTTTACTTCTTTTAAGTTATTTTTTATGTCTTCCTTTATTTTCTTTGTATTATATTTTTCGTTTTAAATTCACTTTCTCTTGTAAATCTCGTAACATTTATTCATCACCTCAGCCTGTTTTATGCATCTTGCACTACCTTCCCCTTTAGTTTATCTATCCTTCCTTGTTTTTCTTTTTCCATTTATATATCTAAAAAATTTTTTTGGTTCTTTCTTACATTTTTCTATTTATTCCTTCAAGTTACTTTCTTCTTCTTTTGGGATTCTTACATTTTTCATTTCGTTGTTTTTTACTTCCCCCAAAAAGGTTTGTACCCCCCTTTTTTTTCCTCCAAACTTTCCTTTTTTTTCTTTTTCTGGTCTTGCTAAATTCACTTTTTTCTTTTTAAACCATTCATTCTTTTTTTTTCTCTGTAATACCCTTGGAACAAACTATTTATTCTTTTTTTTTGTAAAATTGAGGAACTCATCCCATTTTTTCTGGGCCCTTGTTGCAGAAATACTCAGTTTTCTCTCCGAAAAATTTTTTTAAAACCGCAAAGTCTGCTTTTTTCCTAATTGTATCTTTCCCTTTTTTTGTGTTTTTTTCTCCCCTCTTTTTTTTATCATTTACTTCAAAATTCAAAAAGTAAAAATGGCACCTTTTTCCCAAATGGGGACTGATACTTTACTTTTCTAATTATTCCCCTTCTTTCGTCCCAAAAGAGATCAGTCTTTTATGTTTTTCGCTACCTCTGGAAACTTGTGTTCTCTTTTAAACCCCTGAGTCTAATTTTTTTCATTCCCAAAACCAACAATGTCCACCCCATGATTTTCTCCTCCTTCAGTATACCCTTTCCCAGCAAAATTCTTTTTCAGTTAAAATCTCCACCATAATTATGTTCTCACAATTTTCCATCGTATTTTTTAAACATTTGCTTTTTCTTTATCATTCTCCATCTTTTTCTCTCCCTCGGAATTTTTCTTGGTGGAACGTATACAGTAAAGTCTCTTTTTCTTCCTTTTTTTTATCACCAACTCTACCTTTAACACCTCTGCCCTAACCTTTTCCTTTTTCCCATCCCTAAAACCACATCCTTCCTTGTTAACACCATTACACCACCCCCTTTTTCTGATTTCTGTTTTTGCCTCCCTACATTATTTGACCCTCCCCCCAAATGGCAAAATCCTAGAATCACTCAGCTTCGTTTTAAATAAACCCCATATGTCTGGCCCTTGGGTCTCAGGTTTGTTACTTCGTTTTAAAGTTGACACTAGCCCATTTATTCTGTGTACGTACCCGCCATCTATTTTCATTTTTCCCCTTTTAACTACTTCTCTACTCTTTTTTTTAGATACCCCCCCTTTTTCATTTTTGGCCCAAAAATCTCCCAAAAAATTTTATTTTTACTTCCTTCTCAATTCGTTTTTTTCTTTTGGGTTCTTTAAACAGTACTTCAATTGGGTCTTTCTTCCTCTTCATTCTTTTCTTATCCCCTATTTTTTTTATAATCTTCTGTCTTTTTCCCGTTTTCCCTGCCTTAGACCAGTATTTCCCAACTGGGGGGAAAAATTCCCCCTGGGGGGGGAAATTTCGGGTTCTAAGGGGGGAAAATTTTTCCTGAGGGGCTCTAATTTACTACATTTTGTCGACAGAAAAAAATATGTCTTAGAATGCTGCTATTGACTTTTCTTCAAGTAATATAGATAGATATAGATACTGTAGAAGAAATGTCTATATACTTGTGTTATTAAGCAATAATTTTTTGTTTTTGGGACTTTTTTTCAAAGAAGGGGGGAAAACCCCATGGTTGAACTGGTTGAAGTGGGAAAAAAACAGAAAAAAATTGGGAACCCCTGCCCTTAAAAATATTTGGCTGTAGCTTGTGACCCAAACTTAATTTTAAAGGGGCGGGGGCCCCCCCCTCCTCCTATATGCCTAACCATAGACCATGTATACTGGACGCGCACGAGACAATGTTTTGAATTGCGGGTGCATAGGGGGCCGCGGGGGGCCCGACAAAGAGATATAGTGGGCTATGGCTATCATATGATGGTTTATCATATATAGATATACTGTAATCTTCGTGTGTTTGTTTTATAATATTTTTCAAATAAAAAACATAAAAAAGCTAAAGAATGCCATTACGAGACTATGAAAAAATATGCATGAACTTAATATTTACTTAACTCTTCGCCATTTAAAAATTTGCGAGTCAAATTTTATCATGAAGGGGGTCAATAGAAAAGCAAAATTTTTTTAGCTTTCCATTGCTATATTTTGTTATCGATAAATGAATTAGAAAAACCTGCATAAATTGCTAACAAATAAATAAAAATCATCAATCGGGTAATTTTCCCGATTGATGGGTTTTTTATTTATTTTATTTCGTTTTTGATAAATGAATTATACCATTATAAATTATGTTGACTAAAAAAATAAACCCCATCAATCGGGAAAATTACCCGATGATGATTTTATTTATTTTTGTTAAAGCTAATTTATGCATGGTTCTAATTCTTTATCAGAAACGAAATATACAATGGAAAGCTAATAAAATTGCGCTTCTATTGAACCCTTCATGATAAAAATTGATTGTAAAGTTTTAAAGGCGAAAAGGGTTTAAGTGAATATTAAGTTCATCTATTTCTTCAGAGTCCGGAAAAGGCATTTTTTTTACCCCTGTTTTTCGTTTTTTTTTTGAAAAATTATAGAAAAAACTTTACGAAAATTACGTATATCATATATCTGAAAACCCTCTTATGATCCGAATATATATATATTATATGAACCGAGCGGCCCCCCGATTTTCGGCCCTTGTGCGACAGGCCCATATTCCGGCCATCCAGGTAACGTGGTTAGGCCTAACCTATGTATTTTTTTTTTTATTTCTTCTATCTCCTTTTTCTTCTACTACTTTAAAAAAAAAATTTTTTGCCCCTTTTTTTTTTCCCCTCTCTTATGTTTTTCTTTGGGGACACTTTTTTTTCAAACCAAAAATGTGACACATTTCTTTTTGTCCACCGTATCTCTTACTAAATTTTCCTTTTGTTTTATTACTTTGACTACTTTGGTCAGATTTTTCTTTCATTTTCTTGATCTTCTATTATTTGACGTAAGCTTTCTTGGTCTTTTTCTTGTTCTACACAGCGCGCCAAAGTATTGTTCGCGACATCATAGCACAGCGCTTCCATACGGGAATTCAGAAAATGTACTCCATGGCAGCCTACTGACTTCCGAGAGAGATATCCTGCATCTGGCAACTCTTTTAAAAAGCCGGGCAGTCCATCAAGACCGTTGAGGAATTTCAATATGCCACTTGTCAATCATAGACGAAGCATTTTGAAAAGTATCACTTTACCCCGCGAGTAATTTAGCAGACGTGCGCTGGTATTGCTCTCAGTATTTCCATAATGGGTGGCAAGAAAGACCTAACAAAGGCCCAAATCAAAGTGATTTGTATCCCTACACAAGGCAGAGAGACCATTTGAAGAAATAGCAAGGATTGGGGGTGTTACGAGGAGATGTGTGCAAAAATGGGGGGAAAAAGTTTCACGGTGGGTTGGCGGGGTGGCAACAGCCGCGACACCGTAACAGTATAAGTGGCCAGGGTGAGGATGTAAAGCATCAGCAAGCACCCTAAATGTCATGAAATGTCAAGTGGATGCCCATCCTCAAATAGAGCAAGAAAAAATTGCGATATGAAATTTTACATCCTCACCCTGGCCACTATACTGTTACGGTGTCGCGGCTGTTGCCACCCCGCCAACCCACCATGAAACTTTTCCCCCCATTTCTGCACACATCTCCTCGTAACCCACAAATCCTTGCTATTTCTTCAAATGGTCTCTCTGCCTTGTGTAGGGATACAATCACTTTGATTTGGTCCTTTGTTAGGTCTTTCTTGCCACCCATTATGGAAATACTGAGAGCAATACCAGTCTGCTCAAATTTTTTCGCGGGGAGTAAAGTGATACTTTTCAAAAAATGCTTCGTCTATAATTGACAAGTGGCATCTGAACATTCCTCAACGGACTTGATGGACTGCCCGTGCCTTAAACAAGCTGCCATATGTAAGATACCTCTCTCGGAAGTCAGTAGGCTGCCATAGAGTACTTTTCTGAATTCCCGTAGGGAAGCGCTGTGTTATGATGTCGCGAACAATACTTTGGCGCGCTGTGTATCTTCCATGTCTTTCTTTCATCTTTCATTTCCTCTTGTGACATTTTCAATTTTTATGTACTGCATTAATTTAGCTGCATTTTCACTCCCTTTTTTCGTCGTCTTGTTTTACAATTTAATTCATACACTCTATTTTTCAGAATAGTATTATCTTTTTCCAGTACAAACACTTTATTTTCCATCTTCTCTAGTTTTTCCATAATTTTGTGTAATATATTTTCTAGCATTATAACTCTTCTCTGGTTCATTTTCAGCCCTAATAAGTCTTTTTCCTTAGTGTTAAAGCCATCAAAAGGCGTCTTGGTGGGATCATCCATCTTTGTTTACTTTTTTTCACTTACAATTTTTTACACTTTTTAGGCTAATCATTTGGAGACGAAACTATTTAACTGCACAGCTCTTACCTGTAGGTACTCAAGGTCTCTTTGGGTCCTCTGCGTCCTTGTTTGGTCACAGCAGCCAGTCACCATAGCCAGTTGTGGAGGAGCCTTTCAAAGCGTGTCTGTACACACAGCTGACAGACAGCTGTGTGTGTGTGTATTTACCTAGTTGTAACATACAGGAAAAGAGCTATGCTCATACTGTTCCGTCTCCAAAATCTACTATTATCCAGTTTCCCTTTTGAAGTCCTGAATACTTTTGCATTAATCACTTTTGCATCAAGGTTGTTCCAGGTTTCTATGCTTCTATACGGAAGCTGTATTTTTTTTTTATATCCCTCTTGCATGTTGTCCTTTTCAATTTTCTTCTCCATGACCTTTTGTACTTCTGTCGTCCCACACAAACAGATCATTTCTATCAATTTTTTCCAGGCCCATTGATGCTCTATACACTGCTATAAAATCTCCCCTTTCTCTTCTTTTCTCAAGTGTTGGGAGTTTTTAGTCTTGAAAGTCTTTTTTCATATGTTAAATCTCTCAGGCTTGGAGCCATTTTTGTGGCTGCTCTTTGTATTCGCTCAATCTTCCTTATATCCTTCTTTTATGTGGCGACCAAATCACTGCCGCATATTCCAACCTTGGTCGAATCAAAGATGTTATCAATTTCTTGCGCGTCAGGGTGGCAAGGTTGGTAGAGACGTGAGTTTCGCAATGTGCAGCGTCCCTGTGCATTCGGTCAGCGGTTCGAGTCCGCCTAGTTCGTGCTGACGTGGCGGCGCTTTGTATAGTCAATAACCTTGTAGTTGGTACTTGCAAAGTGTCTAGATAGGATGAAAATCTTATCTTATCTTATCAATTTCTTGATCATCTCTTCATCCAGATATTTGAATGCCATTCTTATATTCCTCAGCAACTGGTATATATCTCCTGTGATCTTGTTTATATGCTTCTCTGGTGACAAATTGTCCTTAATCCATACTCCCAGATCTTTTTCGACCTTTATTTTGATTATCCATTCGTTTCCCATCGAATACTTTCCTTTCTGTCTCTTTTTGCTACTGCCCATTCCCATCACTTAATACTTTTTGGCATTAAACTCCATTTCCCATATTTGACTCCATCTGAAAATCTTATCTAGATCCTTTTGTAAATCCTCACAGTCCTCTTTACTTTCTACTTTTCTTAGTAATTTAGCATCATCAGCGAATAAACTCATATAACTGTTTACTCCTTCTGCCATATCATTTACATAGACCAAGAACATCACTGGGGCCACACACACTGTGTGTGTGGGGGTGTGTGTGTGTGTGGTGTTGTGTGTTCCCCATCTACTATCTAGTGACCTTCGTTAGGCATTTAAAAGGAATTGACACGCCAGGAGGTTTGGGGTGAGGGTTCCTTCGCTGGGCTTTGTAAGGGGCTGTACATGTTCGGCCTGCTCACCACCGAACCAACCTCGCATATACCAAATCTATTTGGTAAATCCCCGCATATATCGGACTGGCAGAAAAAAATGTTATATCGAGGTCCATAAAAGTGAGGGTTTACTCTATATAGTAAGACATAATTCTTTATAATACCTAATAACTGGTAATAATTGTACCATTTATCCCTTTTTGTATTATTATTTTCTATCCTTTTACCCAATACCCCAACCAAATTAAGTTTATTTACAAAATGCTCGGTTAGTATAAAGCTGGAACATTGTTGGAATGTGGAAAATTTCCTGATGGGGCAGTAATGTACATAATTATAATTCTCACAACCATGCAACTCGAGTTTACCTTATTAGTTACAATACTGCCACTATGCAAAGTTATATATATATATATATAATTATATATCAGTCTTAAGTATGGCTATCTCTTTTGTCGGTCTTGAGCCATAACCTCGCTACTGATTTCTGATCAGCTGTATTAGTTTGTGCATTCTTGTTGATACAGGAACTTAATTTAGCATCTTACACAAGATCAGCAAGGACACAGTGTCTGTTGTCAATTTCGGATTGCTGGCAAGAAATGGTACATGCTCCACCATTTATTGTAGCAAGTTTGTCAGGCTGGATTTTAGTTTCAGTCAACTATATTCTTAGCCATTTTTCATAGTGCATACTGACTTTTCTGTCATTTGTATGTACTTTCTACAACTCAACAATATCCTTGCTGACCTACTATGCCAGAGGGCCTTTATCCTCACTACATAGTTGTTGTGCTAATGGGTAGCCATCCACCATAACTTCTCTTGATCTCACTGCTAATTGTATCCTTCTCCCTTCCTCAAGTGGGCAAGTTTTCAACATTAACTCACTCAACTGAAATACTTCTTTGCCAGAAAGATTTTTTCCATATGAAGGATAGGCTGACTTTTCTTTCTTTCAGTGTTTAGCACCAGACATACTATGTTTTCAGCTCTATTTCAGAATAAAAATCATAACAAGTGTTTTCCTTGTTTTGACAGTTGGTGAGTGGGGCCTAACCATGGGCAGCTCTTTACCATGGCCTCACCTGAAGAAGCAGTGTCAAGCTGGGATCAAGAAAACATTGGAGACCGGTACCCTATGTACCGCCAACAGAGTAATGAAAAAAGTACCAGTGATCGTTTTGTCTTTACAGTCTCAGATGGGTAAGTTTTCATGGCATAGCTTGCTTTTTTAATTGCTATTAGTATTGCCCACAATATAATCATGTAAAGGCCCATTCCTGAAGAGTTTGGCTGAGCTTTATGTGGTTAGGATTGAGACTTGAATCAGTAGTGCAGGGTAATTATTGAAGGGCTCTACTATACTATTGCCTCCGTGGTGTAGTGGTTACCCCTAGCTACGAATCTGTGGGTCCCGGTTCGAATCTGGGTCAGGACAGTCGGCGGCAGCCCACCTAGCTGTTCATCCTTCCTTTCAGGGTTGGTCAAATAAATGGGTACCTGGGAAAACCTGGGGAAGGTAACTGTGGTAACCCAGATGTCACACTGCCCTGTGTCCCGGCGTAGCGGGTTCTCACCCACCACAGGCTCAAATGCTAATGCGACAGAGATCAGCACCGAGGCCACACGCAGCATAGCCGCATAGCGTATGCCCCATCTTTACCTTTACCTTCACTAAATTGAGGAATTATACAAGATTGTTAGTGTGTAGTATGTACTTATACTGCAGCATTGCAACTTGAGTGCATTTACCCTACATAGTTTTGACCAGTGGCAGCTTGGGCATGAGGCTGCAGAGCTGCAGCACCCCCAGACACTCACTGCCAGGTGTATTATGCCTTTAGAGACACAGCAGAATTGATACACTATTAACAAATATATCATAATAAAAAGTCATTATACATTATTTTAATATTTTCAATACGTTACTAAGTGAATTTTCATTAAAACCAGACCAAAATTTAAGTTACTTTCATATTTATTGTACGATTCATTTTGGCGCCGCCGCCGCGCCACTTGTGAAAACAATGAACTGCAGTCGAGGCAGCTAAGTCTCGTCCCTCTCGTGTTTACAGTGCGTGTAGGCGGTGTGGTTAAATCGCACTTTCTTTACTTACCCTATGACGATGGAAAATCCAGTGAAGTATTTTGCAAAACATCAACTTATCCCAGCTGAACCTAAATGAAAAGACTGAAATCAAGCGGTACCGACTTTATTTTCAAGTAATACTGTAATTCTACCATCACCACCTCAGCCATCCCCTCTACTACCACCACCCCCCATCCCTTCTACCACCACCACTAGTACCATGCCCTGAAATCCGTGAACATCAACTACAACTCATCTTGAGATAGGTAAAATTTGTGTATCCTACTGTTGTGTGAAGCTTGCAGTCCCTCCATTGTATTTTATCACGAGGGGCCACTGGTTTTGACTGGTTTTTGTAGGTTGCTAAATGTTTTTTTCTTTTTAATTTCCTAACTGAAAGGACTTTATATACTTTGATGAAATGTGGCCACTTGACTTACACATATGAAGAAAGAACAGCGGAAGAAAAAAGAAGCATGTGAAAAAGTTGGAGAGAATACAGAGAATGGCAACAAAGATGTACCAGAGCTAGAAAAACTTTCTTATTTACCTAGTTGTATTTACCTAGTTGTGTTTTACAGAGCCTAAGCTATGAGGAAAGGTTGAAGGAAATAAAGTTACCAACACTCGAGCAGAGAAGAGAAAGAGGAGACTTAATAACAATTTTTAAGCTGATAACTAAGATGGAAGAAACAGACAATGAGAGACTGCTGACTTGGAAAAGAGAAGGTCGATACACCAAAGGACATACAAAAAAACTAGGAAAAGGGAGATGCCTGAACAGCAAAAAAGAAGTACAGCTAACCTCATACAAATGTAGAAGTTTGGAATGGACTAAACGAGGTGATATCGGCACATAATATGCACCAATTGAAAGAAAGACTGGATAAACGTAAATACGAAGGTGGCACCACAAGAGTGTAGCTTAGGCCCTGTAAAACACAACTAGGTAAATACAGGCAAGGGCCAACCATCAGTCACTCAGAATGTGCAGGGCCAACCACCTGAAATCTCAAGGAAAAAATAAGTACAGTACCCTCCCGAGTTTCACGCTATGCGAGTTTCACGATCCTCGAGTTTCGTGCTGAGTCCTAAATTCTTACCATCCCGACTTTCGCGCATTATCTCCCCGAGTTTCGCACTGTTTCGTACACGTTTTTTTTTCTTTCTTTTTTTGGTGCCTATAGCGCCGCTTGGCAGTGACCTTCAGGGGTGGGATGGTAGGCCCTGTACTCGAGGGCTGTAATAGTTGGCCCTCGCCCGTGGTGGTGCTGGCATATAAAACTAATGAGCTGCATTAGTAGAAATGAAATTGGATTAGCTTTCCATTGATATATTTCATTTTCTGATAAATGAATTAGCACCATGCATAAATTAGCATTAACTAAATAGATATCATCATCAATCGGGGTATAAGCAGGCAAGCCACACTCAGTACTATGATGTGTAAGGACTGGGCGAGGCTCTCTCCGCCGGCCTCACTCCTGCATACCACAGTCATCGTTCCTCCACCACCTTATAGCTACAGCTCTTATTATTATATTGCAGTGTTAAGCTGTGTATTAAACTGCAGGCGAATTTACAAGTCTTTAAGAATTGTAGACATGGGTAGAGTGATTAAA
>JACEEZ010021495.1:0-28573 GCA_016584305.1 Chionoecetes opilio | reverse complement strand
ACTATATTTTACAATATTTTGAGCTTAAAATATGTATTTTTCATGTAATTTTTTTGTATCAATTTTATTCCTAAAAACAACGTTTTTTCAAGTGTTTTAATGTATTTTTGAAGCGCTAAAAAATGTCGAAAATTGACATTATTCAGCCCTTTTAGAAGAAATAGAGATAGAGATTAGATAGAGAAATTCAAAATGTGGAATTATAGTTGTTTTCGTTAGAAATTGCAATTTTAAACTACTGTAAGCTTATAAATAGGAGTTTGAGACTCTATATTGTGATACAATTGTATATTATACGTGTTTTTCATAGTTTCTTCTTAATTGTAGTGTTATATCATTAATAGAAGGAATATACCTTATGATAATGCTTTATACCCACAAAATGTGTTCTTTTCAATGATTTTAGCTAGTTATTGGTGATATATAGCTGTATTGCTACAAATTGAGGTATACAATCCTTTTTTTAGAATAATTTGGACCTATAAGTAGCCTACTTTACATTAAGCTAATAAATAGAAGAGTAAGAGGGTATTTATTGTGATATAACGGTATATTGCAAGCGTTTTTCATAGTTTCTTGTAAACTGTAGCGTTATTGTATATATACAAGTAGTTTTACTTATCATATTGCTATAAACCCATAAAATGTAGTGTTTTCAATGATATTAGCTATTTATCGGTGATATATAGCTATTTTCCTACAAATTGAAGTATAAAATCCTCTTTTTAGAACAATTTGCACCTATTAGTAGCTTACATTACATTAAGCTATTAAATAGAAGAGTAAGAGGTTATTTATTGTGATATAACGGTATATTGCAGGCGTTTTTCATAGTTTCTTCTAAACTGTAGCGTTATTGTATATATACAAGTAGTTTTACTTATTATATTGCTATAAACCCATAAAATGTAGTGTTTTCAATGATATTAGTTATTTATCGGTGATATATAGCTATTTTCCTACAAATTGAAGTATAAAATCCTCTTTTTAGAACAATTTGCACCTATTAGTAGCTTACATTACATTAAGCTATTAAATAGAAAAGTAAGAGTTTATTTATTGTTATATAACGGTATATTGCAGGCGTTTATCATAGTTTCTTCTAAACTGTAGCGTTTTGAAAATATACAAGTATTTTACTTTTTATATTGCTATAAACCCATAAAATGTAATAATTTCAATGATTTTAGCTAGTTATCAGTGATATATAGCTGTTTTCCTACAAATTGAAGTATAAAATACTCTTTTTAGAATAATTAGCACCTATAAGTAGCATACATTACATTAAGCTATTAAATAGAAGAGTAAGAGGTTATTTATTGTGATATAACGGTATATTGCATGCGTTTTTCATAGTTTCTTGTAAACTGTAGCGTTTTTGTATATATACAAGTAGTTTTACTTATCATATTGCTATAAACCCAAAAAAATGTAGTGTTTCAATGATCTTAGCTTTACGGTGATATACAGCTCTTTTCCTACAAATTGAAGTGTAAAATCCTCTTTTAGAATAATTGCACCATAAGTAGCTTACATTACATTAAGTAATAAATAGAAGAGTCAGGGGTTTATTTTTTGTGATATAACGGTATATTGCAAGCTTTTTTTCATAGTTTTGTAAACTGTAGCTTTTTTTTAAAATAACAAGTGTTTACTTATCATATTGCTTTTAAAACCCATAAAATGTAGTGTTTCAATGATCTTAGCTATTTATCGGTGATATACAGCTGTTTCCTACAAATTGAAGATAAAAACCTCTTTTTAGCATAATTTGCACCTATAAGTAGCTTACATTACATTAAGCTATTAAATAGAAGAGTAAGAGGTTATTTATTGTGATTTTAACGGTATCTTGCAAGCTTTTTTCATAGTTTTTTTGTAAACTGTAGCGTTATTGTATATATACAAGTACTTTTACTTATCATTTTGCTATAAACCCAAAAAATGTAGTTTTTTCAATGATTTTAGCTAGTTATCAGTGAAGAGTTTTTTTTCTAAATTGAAGTATATTTCTTTATATCTGTAGCTAAATAGCTTTTATATTTGCTGAAACTATATTTTACAAAATTAATAGCTAAAAATATGTATTTTTCATAAAAATTTTTGTATCAATTTTAATCTTAAAAACAACGTTTTTCAAGTATTTTAAAGTATTTTGAAAGCCTAAAAATGTCGAAATTGACATTATTCAGCACTTTTACAAAAACTATATTTTACAATATTATGAGCTTAAAATATGTATTTTTCATGTAATTTATGTATCAATTTATTCCCAAAAACAACGTTTTTTCAAGTGTTAATGTATTTTTTAAGGGGTTAAAAAAAGTCGAAAATTGACATTATTCAGCCCTTTTAGAAGAAAAAGAGATAGAGATTAGATAGAGAAAAATTTAAAATGGGAATTATAGTTGTTTTTGTTAGAAATTGCTATTTTAAACTACTGTAAGCTTATAAAGAGTTTGAGACTCTATATTGTGATACAATTTATATTATACGTGTTTTTCATAGTTTCTTCTTAATTGTAGTGTTATATCATTAATAGAAGGAATTACCTTATGATAAGGGTTATCACAAAATGTGTTCTTTTCAATGATTTTAGTAGTTATCGGTGATATATAGCTGTTTTCCTACAAATTGAAGTAAACAACCTTTTTTTAAATAATTTGGGACTTATAAGTAGCTTACATTACATAAGCTAATAAATAGAAGAATAAGAGGTTATTTATTGTGATATAACGGTATATTGCAACCGTTTTAAGTTTTTTTGTAAACTGTAGCGTTATTGTATATATACAAGTAGTGATACTTATTAAATTTCTAAAAACCCCTAAAATGTAGTGTTTTTCAATGATCGTAGCTAGTTATCAGTGATATATAGCTGTTTTCCTACAAATTAGAAGTATTAAATCCTCTTTTTTGAATAATTTGCACCTATAAGTAGCTTACATTACATTAAGCTATTAAAAAGAAGAGTCAAAGGTTATTTATTGTGATATAACGGTATATTGCAAGCGTTTTTATAGTTTCTTCTAAACTGTAGCGTTTGTAATATAAAGGTAGTTTTATTTATTTTATTGCAATAAACCATAAAAATTAGTGTTTTCAATGAATTTAGTAGTTATCAGTGATATATACAGTTTTTCCTACAAATGTGAAGTATAAAATCCTCATTTTAGAATATTTTGCACCTATAAGTAGGGTTACATTACTTAACTATTAAATAGAAGAGTAAGAGGTTATTATTGTGATATAACGGTATATTGCAAGCATTATTCATAGTTTCTTGTAAACTTTTAGCGTTATTGGATATATACAATACTTTTATTATCATATTGCTATAAACCCAAAAAAATGTAGTGTTTTCAATGATTTTAGCTAGTATCATGTGAAGAGTTTTTTTCTTACAATTAAGTATATTTCTTTTTATCTGTAGCTAAATAGCTTTTTATATTGTGCAACTATATTTTACAAAATTAATAGCTAAAAATATGTATTTTTCATAAAATTTATGTATCATTTTAATCTTAAAAACAACGTTTTTCAAGGTTTTAATGTATTTTTGAAAGCCTAAAAAATGTCGAAATTTGACATTTTTCAGCACTTTTACACAATTATTTTTACAATGTTATGAGTTAAAATATGTATTTTTCATGTAATTTATGTATCAATTTTATTCTTAAAAACAACGTTTTTTAAGTGTTTTTAATGTATTTTTGAAGGGCTAAAAATGTCGAAAATTGACATTATCCAGCCCTTTTAGAAGAAATGAATAGAGATTAGATAGAGAAATTCAAAATGTGGGATTATAGTTTTTTTCGTTAGAAATTGCTATTTTAACTACTGTAAGCTTATAATAGGAGTTTGAGAATCTATTTGTGATACAATTGTATATTATACGTGTTTTTCATAGTTTTTCTTAATGGTAGTGGTATATCATTAATAGAAGGAATATACTTATGATAAGCTTTATACCACAAATGTGTTCTTTTCATGATTTAGCTAGTTATCGTGATATATAGCTGTATTGCTACAAATTGAAGTATACAATCCTTTTTTTAGAATATTGGACTATAAGTAGCTTATTACATTAAGCTAATAAATAGAAAAGTAAGAGGGTATTTATTGTGTATAACGTATATTGCAAGCGTTTTTCATAGTTTCTTGTAAAACTGAGCGTTATTGTATATATACAAGTAGGTTTTACTAACATATTGGGTATAAACCCTAAAATGTAGTGTTTTCAATGATATTAGCTATTTATCGTGATATATAGCTATTTCCTACAAATTGAAGTATAAATCCTCTTTTTAGAACAATTTGCATTATTAGTAGCTTTCATTAAACATTAAGCTATTAAATAGAAGAGTAAGAGGTTATTTATTGTGATATAACGGTATATTGCAGGCGTTTTTTATAGTTTCTTCTAAACTTAGCGTTATATACAAGTATTTTTAGTTATTTATATTGCTATAAACCAATAAAATGTAATAATTTCCAATGATTTTAGCTATTATCATGATATATAGCAGTTTTCCTACAAATTGAAGTATAAAATCCTGTTTTTAGAATAATTTGCACCTATAAAGTAGCTTACATTACCATTAAGCTAATAAATAGAAGAGTCAGAGGTTATTTATTGTGATATAACGGTATTTTTGCAAGCGTTTTTCAATGTTTCTTGTAACTGTAGAGTTTTTGTTAAAATACAAGTAGTTTTTACTTATCATATTGCTATAAACCATAAAATTAGTGTTTTCAATGATCGTAGCTATTTTAATGTGTATACAGCTGTTTTCCTACAAATTGAAGTATAAAATCCTCTTTTTAGCATAATTTGCACCTATAAGTAGCTTACTTACATTAAGCGTATTAAATAGAAGAGTAAGAGGTTTTTTATTGTGGATAACGGTATATTGCAAGCGTTTTTTCATAGTTTCTTGTAAAACTGTAGCGTTATTGTATATATACAAGTACTTTTACTATTATATTGCTATAAACCCAAAAAATGTAGTGTTTCAATGATTTTAGCTAGTTATCAGTGAAGATGTTTTTTTTCTACAATTGAAGTATATTTCTTTATATCTGTAGCTAAATACTTTTATATTGCTGCAACTGTATTTTATATAGTTTTTTCTAAACTGTAGCGTTATTGTATATATGAAGTAGTTTTACTTATTATATTGCTATAAACAAAAAATGTAGTGTTTTCAATGATTTAGAAGTTATCAGTGAAGATTGTTTTTTCTACAAATTGAAGTATATTCTTATAAACTGTCGCTAAAAAGTTTTTTTATATTTGCTGCAACTGTATTTTTATAGTTTCTTCTAAAAATGTAGCGTTATTGTATATATGCAAGTAGTTTTACTTATTATATTGCTATAAACCCATAAAATGTAGTGTTTTCAATGATTTTAGCTAGTTATCAGTGATATATAGCTTTTTTCCTACAAATTGAAGTATAATCCTCTTTTTTAGCATAATTGCACCTATAAAGTAGCTTACATTACATTAAGCTATTAATAGAAGAGTAAGAGGTATTTATTGTGATTTTTAACGGTATAATTGCAAGCGTTTTTATAGTTTCTTGTAAACTGTAGCGTTTTTTGATATATAAAAGTACTTTTATATTTCATATTGCTATAAACCCAAAAAATGTTAGTGTTTTCAAATGATTTTAGTAGTTATCAGTGAAGAGTTGTTTTTCTACCAATTGAAGTATATTTTGATATCTGTAGCTAAATAGCTTTTTATATTTGCTGAAACTATATTTACAAAATATTAATAGCTAAAAATAGTATTTTTCATAAAATTTATGTATCAATTTAATCTTAAAAACAACGTTTTTTCAAGTTTTTTTAATGTAATCTTTTGAAAGCCAAAAATGTCGAAATTTGACATTATTCAGCACTTTTACACAACTATATTTTACAATATTATGAGCTTTAAAATATGTATTTTCATGTAATTTATGTATAAATTTTATTCCTAAAACACGTTTTTTAAGTGTTTTAAAGTATTTTTGAAGCGCTAAAAAATGTCGAAAATTGACATTATTCAGCCCTTTTAGAAGAAATAGAGATAGAAATTTGATTTGAGAAATTCAAAATTGGAATTATATTGTTTTCGTTAGAAAATTGCAATTTTAAACTACTGTAAGCTTATAATAGAGTTTGAGACTCTATTTGTGATACAATTGTATATATACGTTTTTCATAGTTTCTTCTTAATTGTAGTGTTATATCATTAATAGAAAGGAATAACCTTATGATAATGCTTTTACCCACAAAATGTGTTCTTTCAATGGTTTTAGTAGTTATTGTGATATATAGCTGTATTGCTGCAAAATTGAAGTATACAATCCTTGTTTTTAGAATAAATTTGCACCTATAGTAGCGTTATATTACATTAAGGCTATTAATAGAAGAGTTTAGATGTTATTTATTGTGATATAACGTTATATTGCAGGCGTTTTTCATATTTTTCTAAACTGTACCGTATTGTATATATACAAGTAGTTTTACTTAATTATATTGCATAAACCCATAAAATGTAGTGTTTTCCAATGAATTGTAGTTATATCTGATTATAGCTGTTTCCCAGAAATGAATATTAAATCCTCTTTTTGAATAATTTTAACCTATAAGTAGCTTTCCCTTACATTAAGCTATTAAATAGAAGAGTCAGAGGGTTATTTATTTTGTAAACGGTATATTGCAAACGTTTTTTTTTATAGTTTCTTTTTTAAAATGTAGCGTAGGGGATAGATACAGGTAGTTTTATTTTTATATTGCTATAAAAACCCCTAAAATGAGTGTTTTTAATGAAATTTTGTTAGTTATAAAGGGTATATAGCTGTTTTTCCCACAAAATTTAAGTTTTAAAAACCCTTTTAGAATAATTTTCACCTATAAGTAGCTTTTCAATACATTAAGTATTTAAAAAAGGGGAAAAGAAAGAGGTTTTTTATTGTGATAAAACGGTAATTTTTGCAACATTTTTTTTAAAATTTTTTTGTAAACTGTTTGCGTTATTGGGATATATACAAGTACTTTTTCTTACATAAATTTCTATAAACCCCCAAAAAAAAGTAGTGTTTCAATGGGTTTTAGCTAGTTATCAGTGAAGAGTGTTTTTTTCTACCAAAATTTAAGATATTTTTTAAAATTTTGTAGCTAAAAGCTTTTATGGGTTTTCTGCAAATATATTTTACAAAAAAAATAGCTAAAAAAAAATGTATTTTTTATTAAAAATTTTTGTTCAATTTTTTTTCTTAAAAACAAGTTTTTTCAAGTGTTTAATGTATTTTAAAGCTTAAAAAAGTCGGGAAAATTTGGGCATTAAATTAGCAATTTTAAAACAACTATTTAATTTTACAAATTATGAGCCTTTAAAAAATGTATTTTTTATGTAATTTATGTATCAATTTTATTCTTAAAAAAAATACGTTTTTTTAAGGTTTTTAAAGTATTTTTGGGAAAAACTAAAAAAGTCGAAAATTGCATTATTCAGCCCTTTTGGGAAAAAATAGAGATAGAGATTAGGGTAGAGAAATTCAAAAAAGTGGAATTAAAAGTTGTTTTTCCCCTTAGAAATTGCTATTTTTAAAATAATTAAGTTATTAAAAGGAGTTTGGATCTATAAATTTTTATACCAATTTTTTTATTATACCTGTTTTTTTAAAGTTTTTATTAAATTTTAGTGTTATATCATTAAAAGAAGGAATTTACCTTATGATAATTTTTAACCCCAAAAAAAGTGTTCTTTTCAAAAGAAATTTTAGCTAGTTATCGGTGATAATAGCTGTTTTCCTACAAATTTAAGTAAACAAACCTTTTTTTTTTAAATAATTTGAAATTTTAAGTAGCTTACATTTCATTAAGCTAATTAAATAGAAAAATAAGAGGTTTTTTATTGTGATATAACGGTATATTGCAAAAAATTTTTTTTTTAGTTTCTTGTTAAACGGGAGCGTTATTGTATATTTTTACAAGTAGTGTTATTTTTAAATTTTTATAAAAACCCCTAAAAAGTAGGTTTCAATGATCGTAGTAGTTATCAGTGATATATAGCTGTTTTTCCCACAAAATTTAAATAAAAAATCCTCTTTTTGGGGAAAAATTTGCACCCATAAGTTTGCTTACATTTCATTAAGCTATTAACATGAAGAGTCAGAAAGGGTTAAATTTTTGTGATATAAAAGGTTTTTTTAAATTTCAAGCGTTTTTCCCTAGTTTCTTTAAACTGTTTGCGTTTTTTTTTATATACAGGGTAGTTTTCTGATTATATTTTTAATAAAAACCCATAAAAAGTAGGTTTTTAATGAATTTTTGTTAGTTATCAGTGATATATAGGTTTTTTCTTTCAAATTGAAGTATAAAATCCCCATTTTTAGAATAATTTGCACCTAAAGTAGCTTACCTTTTCAAATTAAAAAATATTAAAAAAAAAAGAGTAAGGGTTAATTTTTTGTGATAAACGGTTTTATTGCAAGCATTTTTCATAGTTTCTTTTTAAACTGTAGGTTATTGGAAAAATACAAGTACTTTTACTTATATATTGCTATAAACCCCCCAAAAAGTAGGTTTTTCAAAAGATTTTAGCTAGTTATCAGTGGGGAAAAGTTGTTTTTCTACCCAAAAAAAGAATTTTCTTTATTGTAGCTAAATAAACTTTTTTTAAAATTTTCTTTTCAAAATAATTTTTCAAAATTTAAAGCTAAAAAAAATGTAAATTTTTTATAAAATTTATGTATCAATTTTAACTTAAAAACAAAAGTTTTTTTTAAGTGTTTAATGTATTTTTTAAAACCTAAAAATTTTTTGGAAATTTTACATTTTTCAGCACTTTTAAAACAACCCATATTTTACAATATTATGAGCTTAAAAAAATGTATTTTTTTTTATGTAATTTATGTATAATTTTTTTTTAAAAACAACCCTTTTTTTTAAGTGTTTTAATGTTTTTTTGAAGGGCTAAAAAATGTCGAAAATTGGGCATTATTTAGGGCCCCTTTTTGAAGAAATAGAGATAGAGGGTTAGAAGGGAAATTCAAAAAAGTTGGGAATTTTAGGGGTTTTGTTTTGAAAAATTTCTATTTTAAACTAAGTAAGCTTTTAATAGGGGTTTTAGACTCTATATTGTGATACAATTGTATATTATACGTGTTTTCATAGTTTCTTCTAATTGTAGTGTTATATCATTAATAGAAGGAATATACCTTTATGATAATGCTTTATACCCACAAAATGTGTTCTTTTCAATGATTTTAGCTAGTTATCGGTGATATATAGCTGTATTGCTACAAATTGAAGTATACAATCCTTTTTTAGAATAATTTGGACCTATAAATAGCTTACTTACATTAAGCTAATAATAGAAAAGTAAAAGGGTATTTTTTGTGATATAACGGTATATTGCAAGCGTTTTCATAGTTTCTTGTAAACTGTAGCGTTATTGTAAATATACAAGAGTTTTACTAATCATATTGCTATAAACCCAAAAATGTAGTGTTTTCAATGATATTAGCTATTTATCGGTGATATATAGCTATTTTCCTACAAATTGAAGTATAAAATCCTCTTTTTAGAACAATTTGCACCTATTAGTAGCTTACATTACATTAAGCTATTAAATAGAAGAGTAAGAGGTTATTTATTGTGATATAACGGTATATTGCAGGCGTTTTTATAGTTTCTTCTAAACTGTAGCGTTTTTATACAAGTATTTTTTTCTTAAATTTTATTGCTATAAACCCATAAAATGTAATAATTTTAATGATTTTAGCTAGTTATCAGTGATATATAGCTGTTTTCCCACATATTGATGTTTTAAAATCCTGTTTTTTTTGAATAATTTGCACCTATAAAATAGCTTACATTACATTAAGCTATTAAATAAGAGTAAGAGGTATTTATTGGATATAACGGGATATTGCAAGCGTTTTTCATAGTTTCTTGTAAACTGTAGCGTTTTTTTATATATACAAGTAGTTTTAATTATCATATTGCTTTTAAACCCAAAAATGTAGTGTTTTTTAATGATCTTAGTTATTTCGGTGATATACAGCTGTTTTCCTACAAAATTTAAGTGTAAAATCCTCTTTTTTGAATAATTTGCACCATAAGTAGCTTACATTACATTAAGCTAATAAATAGAAGAGTCAGAGGTTATTTATTGTGATATAACGGGATATTGCAAGCGTTTTTTATAGTTTCTTGTAAAACTGTAGCGTTTTTTGTATATATACAAGTAGTTTTAATTATCATATGCTATAAACCATAAAATGTAGTGTTTTCAAAAGATCTTAGCTATTTATATGTGATATACAGCTTTTTTCCCACAAATTGAAGTATAAAATCCTCTTTTAGCATTTAAATTTTCACCTATAAGTAGCTTACATACATTAAGCTATTAAATAGAAGAGTAAGAGGTTATTTATTGTGATATAACGGTATATTGCAAGCGTTTTTTCATAGTTTCTTGTAAACTGTAGCGTTATTGTATATATACAAGTACTTTTACTTATTATATTGCTATAAACCCAAAAAAAGTGTGTTTTCAATGATTTTGCCCAATTATCAGTAAGAGTTGTTTTTTCTACCAATTGAAGTAATTTCTTTATATCTGTAGCTAAATTTGCTTTTTATGTTTTTTTTCAAATTATTTTACAAAAATTTTACTAAAAAAATGTATTTTTTATAAATTTATGTATCAATTTTTAAACTTAAAAACTGTTTTTTAAGTGGTTTTTTAAAGTTTTTTTGGAAACTTAAAAAAGTCGAAATTTTACATTTTCGCACTTTTTCACAAATAAAAATTTACATTTATGGCTTTAAAAAGTATTTTCATGTAATTTTTTGTTTTCAATTTTTTTTCTTAAAAAATACGTTTTTTTCAAGTGTTTTTAAAGTATTTTTGGGAAGGGGTAAAAAAGTCGAAATTTTACATTATTCAGCCCTTTTTTAAAAAATAGAGATAGAGATTAGATAGAGAAATTCAAATGTTTGGGAAATTATAGTTGTTTTTTGTTTGAAAATTTCTATTTTAAACTACTGTAAACTTTTAAAGGATTTGAGACTCTAATTGTTATCAATTTTATATTATACTTTTTTTTTCAAAATTTCTTCTTAAAATTTTTATTTATATCATTAATAGAAGGGAAATTTTCCTTTTGAAATGTTTTAACCCAAAAATTTTTTTCTTTTATGTTTTTGCTAAATTATCGTTTATATATAGCTGTTTTTCCCAAAAAAAAAAAAAAAAAAAAAAAAACAATCCTTTTTTTTTAAAAAATTTTTCCTTAAAAATCTTCTTACTTTTTCTAATAAAATTTGAAGAAAAAGGTTATTTTTGTGATTTTAACCCGGGATATTTCCAACCCTTTTTCATAGTTTCTTGTAAACCCGTAGCGTTATGTATAAACAAGTAGTGATCTTTTAAATTGCTATAACCCTTTAAAGTGTGTTTTTTAATGATCGTACTATTTATCATTTATAGCTTTTTTTTTACAATTTAAGTATAAAAACCTCTTTTTTGAATAAATTTTCCCTTAAGAGCTTACATTACATTAAACTATTAAATAGAAATCGGGTTTTTTTTGTATTAAAGGATATTTCAAGCTTTTTTTAGTTTCTTCTAAACGTAGCGTTTTTGTATAATAAGGTAGTTTTTTTCTTATTATTTGCATAAAACCCCTAAAAAGTATTTTTTTTCAATGAAATTTTGTTAGTTTTTCGTTTATATAGCTGTTTTCCTACAAATTTAAGTATAAAAAAACCTCATTTTTGAAAAATTTCACCCCATAAATGCTTTCATTACATTAAGCTTTTTAATAAGAGTAAAAGGTTTTTATTGTGAATCGGTTAAAATTGCAACATTTTTTTATAGTTTCTTTTAAAATTTTAGCGTTTTTTGGATTATATCAATACTTTTACTTATCAAAATTTTCATAAAACCCAAAAAGTAGTGTTTTTCAAAGATTTTAGCTAGTTATCCCGTGAAGAATTTTTTTTCCCACAAATTGAAATAATTTTTTTTATATCTTTGCCCAAAATCTTTTTTTATTTTTCTGCAACTAATTTTTCAAAATTTAGCTAAAAATATGTATTTTTTATAAAAATTTTTGTATCATTTTAATCTTTAAAAAAAACTTTTTTTTAAGTGTTTTTAAATTTTTTTAAAGCCCAAAAAATGTCCCAAATTTGGGCAAATTTTTCAGCACTTTTACCACTATAAATTTTCATATTATGAACTTAAAAAAATTTTTTTTCATGTAATTTATGTATCAAATTTTTTTTCTTAAAAAAAAACGTTTTTTTAGTGTTTTTAAAGTTTTTTTAAGGGGTAAAAAATTTTTCGAAAATTGCATTTTTTCAGCCCCTTTTTGAAGAAATAGGTAGAGATTAGATAGGGAAATTTAAAAAGTGGGGAAATTTTAGTTGTTTTCGTTGAAAATTGGGTATTTTTAAAAACTGTAAGCTTAAAATAGGAGTTTGAGACTCTATATTGTGTCAATTGTATATTAACTGTTTTTCATGTTTTTTTTCTTAATTGTAAATGTTATTCATTAAATGAAGGAATATACCTTATGAATTTAAAGCTTTAACCCCCCAAAAAATTTTTTTCTTTTTTAATGATTTTAGCTAGTTTTTCGGGGATATAAAAGCTTTTGCTACAAAATTTAAATTCAAAACCTTTTTTTAGATAATTTTGGGGCCCATAAGTACTTCCCCTTTTCTTAAGCTAATAAAAGAAAAATAAGAGGGTATTTTTTTTGGGGATTAAAAGGTATTTGCAAACCCTTTTTTTATAGTTTTCTTGTAAAATGTAGCGGGTTTTTGGGAAATATTTCAAGTAGTTTTTTCTAAACATATTGCTTTTAAACCCCTAAAATGTAGTGTTTTTTTTTAAGGGTTTAGCTTTTTATCGGGGATATTAGCTATTTTTTTTACAAAATTTAAGTAAAAAAATTCCCCTTTTTTGAAAAATTTTTTCAACCCATTTTGTAGCTTACATTACATTAAAACCCATTAAATAGAAAAGTAAGAGGGTTTTTTATTGGGGATAAAAACGGTTTTATTGCAGGGGGTTTTTTTTTAGTTTTTTTTTCCTTTAAAATGGGAAACGGGTTTATACCAAATATTTTTTTCTTTTTTAATTCATAAAACCCTAAAATGTAAAAAATTTCAATGATTTTTAAACTAGTTTTTAGTGATATTAATGTTTTTTCCTACTATTGATTTTATAAAACCTTTTTTAGAAATTTTTCACCCATAAATAACTTTAAAAACATTAACTATTAAAAAGAAGAGTAAGAGGGTTTTTATTGTATATAAAGGTATTTGCAAGCGTTTTTTATAGTTTTTTTTTGTAAAATGTAGCGTTTTTTTATATATACAAGTATTTTTTTCCCTTTTCATATTGGGTATAACCCTAAAATGTAGTGTTTTTAATGATCTTTTTATTTATCGGGGATATCAGCTTTTTCCTACAAAATTTAAAATGTAAAATCCCCTTTTTTTTGATAATTTTCACCTATAAATAGCTTCATTACATTAAAACTAAAAAAATAAAAAAGTCAAGGGTTTTTTTATTGTGATTAACCGGGGATTTTCAGGGGGGTTTTTTATAAATTTCCCTTTTAAAAGTAAACGTTTTTTTATATATCAAGTAGGTTTTTTCTTTTTCATATTGCTATAAACCCCTAAAAAGTAGTGTTTTCAATGATCTTAGCTATTTTTTTGTGATATACAGCTGTTTTCCTACAAAAATTGAAAAATATAAAAAACCCCCTTTTTTGCTAATTTGCACCTATAATAGCTTACATTACATTAACTATTAAAAAGAAAGTAAGAGGTTTTTTTATTGTGTTAAAGGGATATTGCAAACGTTTTTTTATAGTTTCTTGGGGAAAAAATGTGCGTTTTTTTTTATATTTCAAGTACTTTACTTATTATATTGCTATAAACCCAAAAAATGTAGTGTTTTCAAAATTTTAGCTAGTTATCCGTGAAAGTTGTTTTTTTTTACCAAAATTTAATAATTTCTTTAAAATCTGTAGCTAAATACCTTTTTTTTATTTGCTGCCCTGTATTTTATATAGTTTTTTCTAAACTGTAGCGTTTATTTTATATATGCAAATAGTTTTACTTTTTTAATTTGCTATAAACCCAAAAAGTAGTTTTTTCAAAGATTTTGCTAGTTATCAGTGAAGAGTTTGTTTTTTTTACAAAATTGGGAAATATATTTTTTTTAAACTGTACTAAAAAGCTTTTTTTATTTGCTGCAACTGTATTTTTTTATGTTTCTTTTAAACTGTACGTTTTTGTATTATGCAAGTAGTTTTACTTTTTTAATTTTCTATAAACCCATAAAAAGAGTGTTTTTAAAAGATTTTTGCTATTTATCATGATAATAGCTGTTTTTTCCCACAAATTTTAAGTATAAAATCCCCTTTTTAGCATAATTTTTCACCTATAAATAGCTTTCATTCATTAAGCTATTAAATAGAAGAGGGAAGAATTTATTTATTTTTGGAAAAAACGGTATATTGCAACGTTTTTTTTTGAAATTTTTTTAAAATGTAACGTTTTTTGTTTTATAACAATTTCTTTTTCTACATATTGCTATAAAAACCCAAAAAAAGTAGTTTTTTAAAGATTTTTGCTGTTATCATGAAGAGTTTTTTTTTTACCAAATTTAATATATTTTTTTTGATTCTGTAGCTAAAAAAGCTTTTTATATTTGCTGCAAATAATTTTCAAAATTAATAGCTTTAAAAAAATGTATTTTTTTATAAAATTTATGTATCAATTTTTTAAACTTTTAAAAAACGTTTTTTCAAATGTTTTAATGTATTTTTTTAAACCTAAAAAAGTCGAAATTTGACATTAATTCCCGCACTTTTTAAAAACTATATTTTACAATATTTTGAGCTTAAAAAATGTTTTTTTTTATGTAATTTAAAGTATCAATTTTATTCCTAAAAAAAAGTTTTTTCAAGGTTTTAAAGTAAATTTTTTAAACGCTAAAAAAAGTCCCAAAAATTTACTTATTCAGCCCCTTTTTGAAAAAATAGGATAGAGTTTTGTAGAGATATTCAAATGGGGGAATTATTTTGTTTTTTGTTAGAAATTGCAAATTTTAAAATACTGTTGCTTATATGGGGGTTTTAAAACTCTATATTGTGGGTACCCAAATTTTATATTATACGTTTTTCATAGTTTCTTCTTAATTGTAGTTTTATATCATTAATAGAAGGAATATACCTTATTTAAAGCTTTTTACCCCCCCAAAGTGTTTTTTTTCAAAGGTTTTTTTGCTTTGTTATTGGGGATATATGCTGTATTGCTACAAATTGATAAAACAAACCCTTTTTTTTTAAAAAATTTGGACCCATAAGTAGCTTCTTACATTTTTGCTAAAAAATGAAAAGTAAGAGGGTATTTATTGTGATATAACGGTTTTATTGCAAACGTTTTTATAGTTTTTTTTTTAAACTGTAACGTTTTTGTTAAAATACGTAGTTTTTCTTTTTCATATTGCTATAAACCCCTAAATGTAGTGTTTTTTAAAGATATTAGCTATTTTTCGTTTATATATAAAACTATTTTCCTACAAAATTTAAATATAAAAAACCTCCTTTTTTTGAACAATTTTCACCCATTAGTGCTTACTTACATTAAGCATTAAATTTGAAAGTAAAATGTTTTTATTGTGGGTATAAAGGTTTTATTGCAGGGGTTTTTTTATAGTTTTTTTCTAAACTGTAACGTTATTGTAAAATATACAATTTGTTTTTTAAATTATTATATTGGGTATAAAACCCCTAAAATGTCTGTTTTTTAATGAAATTTTGTTAGTTTCAGTGATATATTTGGGGGGGTTTTTTTTTTTCCCACAAAATTTAAAAATAAATCCTCTTTTTTTAAAAATTTTAACCTATAAGTAGCTTCCCTTTCTTAAGCTATTAAAAAGAAGAGTCGAGGGTTTTTTATTTGATATAACGGTTTTTGCAAGCTTTTTTTTTTTTATAGTTTCTTTTTAAACTGTACGTTTTTGTATATATACAGGTGTTTTTCTTATTATATTGCTTAAAACCCCTAAAATGGGAGTGGTTTTTAATGAATTTTTTAGTTATCAGTGTTATAGCTGTTTTCCCACAAAATTTAAGTATAAAAACCTCTTTTTTTGAATTTTTTGCACCTATAATAGCTTACTTACATTTAAACTATAAAAAAGAAGGTAAGAGGGTTTTTTATTGTGATATAACGGGATATTGCAACATTTTTCATATTTTTGTAAAATGTAGCGGTTTTTGTTTTTATACAAGTACTTTTACTTTTCTATTGCTAAAACCCAAAAAATTTGTGTTTTCAAAAGATTTTTTTAGTTTTTCATGAAAAGTTTTTTTTTCTAAAATTGAAGTTATTTCTTTATATCTGTAGCTAAAAGCTTTTTTTATTTGCGCAACTATATTTTACATAATTTAAAAGCTAAAAATATTTATTTTTCATGAAAAATTTTGGGATCAAAATTTTTAAACTTTTAAAAAAAAGTTTTTTTCCCCAAATTTTTAATGTATTTTTGAAAGGGCCCAAAAAAAGTCGAAATTTGACATTATTTAGCCTTTTACAAAAAAAAAACTATATTTTACAAAATTATGTGGGTTAAAAATGTATTTTTTTTTAATTTTTTTTATCAATTTTTATTTTTAAAAAAAATCGTTTTTTTAAATTTTTAATGTTTTTTTTGAAGGGGTAAAAAAGTCGAAATTGACAAATTAAATTTAGCTCTTTTTTTGATGAGAAATTTAAATTTGGAATTTTTATTGTTTTTTGGTTTGAAATTTTATTTTAAACTACTGTAAGCTTATAATAGGAGTTTTAGGGCTTTTATATTGTGATACCAAATTTTATTTATCCCTGTTTTTTTATAGTTTCTTCTAATTTTGTGTTAATATTTAAAAAAGGAATTTTTCCTTAGGGTAAAGCCCTTTTTACCCACAAATGTGTTCTTTTCAAAGATTTTAGCTATTTTATCGGTTTTTATATAGCTTTTTTTCCTACAAAAATTTAAATATTCCCAAACCTTTTTTAGAAAATTTTTCAAACCCATAAGTAGTTACATTACATTGCTATTAAATAGAAAAAATCGAGGTTTTTTTATTGTGATATAACGTATAAATTTCCAAACGTTTTTTTATAGTTACTTGTAAACTCTAAACGGTTTTTTTTATATATAAAAAGTAGTTTTACTTTTCATATTGCTATAAACCCTAAAATGTTTGTGTTTTTTTACTAATCTTAGCTATTTTTCGGTGATATACAGCTGTTTTTTTCCCACAAATTGAAATGTAAAAACCTCTTTTAGAATAATTTGCCCCCTTTTTTTTAAAGGTTTTTTGGGTTACATTACATTAAGCTAAAATAAAGAGTAAAGGTTATTTATTGTGGGTATAAAAGGTATATTGCAAAATGTTTTTTATTTGTTTCTTCTAAAATTTTTGCGTTATTGTATATATACAGGTAGTTTTTCTTTTTTTTGCTTTTAAACCCCTAAAATGTAGTGTTTTTTAATGATTTTTCTAGTTTTTCAGTGATTATAGCTGGGTTTTCCCACAAATTGAAGTCAAAAATCCTCTTTTTTGAATAATATGCACCTATAATAGCTTCATTACATTAAGCTTTTAAAAAGAAGGTAAGAGGTTTTTTTTTTTGTATATAAAAGGTATATTTCAAACGTTTTTCTAGTTTTTTTTCGTAACTGTAGCGTTATTTTTAATACAAGTTTTTAAATTATCAAATTTCCCATAAACTCATAAAATGGGAGTGTTTTCAATGATCCTTTGCTATTTATCGGTGATATACATCTGTTTTCCTACAAATTGAGTGTAAAAACCCCTTTTTTGAATAAATTTGGGACCTATAAGTAGCTTCCAAATTTAAATTTAACTAAAAAAATAGGGAAAAGTCAGAGGTTTTTTTTATTGGGTATTAACGGTATATTGCAAGGGTTTTTTATAAATTTCTTGTAAAATGTAGCGTTTTTTTTAAAATTTTAAAAAGTAGTTTTTCCCTTTTTAAAATTGCTAAAACCCATAAAATGTGTGTTTTCATGATCTTTGCTATTTATCGGTGATATACAGTGTTTTTCCACAAATTTAAGTATAAAAAACCTCTTTTTGCATAATTTGCACCTAAAAAGTAGGTTTTCTTACATTTTAAACTATTAAATAGAAAAGGGAGGGGGTTATTTTTTGTGATATAACCGGGGATTTGCAAGCCTTTTTTATAGGGTTTTTTGTAAACTGTAGCGTTTTGTTATATACAAGGCTTTTCCCTTAAAATATTTCTATTTAAAACCCAAAAAAATAGTGTTTTCAATGATTTTTCTAGTTTATCAGGAAGAGTTGTTTTTTCTACAAAATTTAAGTAATTTCTTTAATCTGTAGCTAAATAGCTTTTTATATTTGCTGCAAAATATATTTTATATAGTTTCTTCTAAACTGTAAACGTTATTTGGGAATATACAAGTAGTTTTTCCCTTTTATATTGCTATAAACCCCTAAAAAGTAGTGTTTTTTAATGATTTTAAACTAGGGTTATCAGTGATATAAAAGCTGTTTTCCTACAATTGAAGATAAAATTCTTTTTAGCATTTAAATTTTCACCATAAATAGCTTACAAATTTCATAAATATTTAAAAAGAAGAGTAAAGGGTTATTTTTGTGATATAACGGTATATTGCCAAACGTTTTTTTATAGTTTTTTTGTAAACTGTTCCCTTATTTTAAATACAAGTACTTTTTCTTATAAAATTGCTAAAAACCTCAAAAATTTTAGTGTTTTTTAATGATTTTAGTAGTTATATGAAGAGTTGTTTTTTCTACAAATTGAAAATTTTATTTCTTTTTTATTGTAGCTAAAAAAGCTTTTTTATTTGCTCAAAAATATATATTTCAAAAAAAATAGCTAAAAATATGTATTTTTCATTTAAAAATTTTTGTATCAATTTTAACTTAAAAAAAACGTTTTTTCAAATGGTTTTTTAATTTTATTTTTTTAAAAACCCAAAAAAAGTCGAAATTTTACATTTTTTACAGCCCCTTTTTGAAGAAAAAGTGATAGAGATTAAAATAGAGAAAATTTAAAAAGTGGAAATTTTAAATTTTTTTTTTTTTCGTTAGAAATTTCTATTTTAAAAAAACTGTTTAACTTATAATAGGGGTTTTTAGACTCTATATTGTGATAAAAAATTTTATATTATACGGTTTTTCCCTAGTTTTTTTCTTAAATTTTACTTTTATTTATTAATAAAGGAATAACCTTATGATAAAAGCTTTTTACCAAAAAAAAATGGTTCTTTTCAAAGGTTTTAGCTAGTTATTGGGGATATATACTGTTTTTCCCACAAATTTAAATTAAAAAAATCCTTTTTTTTTTTTGATAAGCTTTAACCCCCAAAATTTTGGTTTTTTTCAATGGTTTTAGCTAGTATTTGGGGATATATAAGCTGTAAATTTCCCACAAAATTTAAGTAAAAAATCCTTTTTTTTGAATAATTTTTACCTATAAGTGCTTAATTCATTAAAAATAATTTTAATTTGAAAAGGGGAAGAGGTTATTTATTGTTTAAAATAACGGTATATTGCAAGCCCTTTTTTTTAGTTTTTTTGTAAAATGTTGCGTTTTTGTATATATACAAAGAGTTTTACTTATCATATTTCATAAACCCCAAAAGTAGTGTTTTCAATGATAAATTTGCTATTTATCGGTGATATAAGCTGTTTTTTCCCACAAATTTTAAGTATAAAAACCCTTTTTAGAATAAAATTTTCCCTATAAGTGCTTAAAATTTTCATTTAAACTAGGAAAAAAAGAGTAAGAGGTTATTATTGTGTATACCCGGGATATTGCAAGGTTTTTCAAGTTTTTTCCTAAACTGTAAACTTTATTGTATATATACAAGTTTGTTTTTCTTTTTTATATTGTAAAAACCCCAAAAAAAGTGTGTTTTCAAAGATTTTAGCTAGTTATCAGTGATATATAGGTGTTTTTCCCACCAAAATTTAAGGATAAAAAACCCTTTTTAGCAAAAATTTTCACCTATAAGTAGCTTCCAAATTCCCTTAAGCTATTAAATAGAAGAGTAAGAGGTGTTTATTGTGATAAAAAAGGGTTTATTGCAAGCATTTTTCATAGTTTCTTGTAAACTTTTAGCTTATTGTAATATTCCCAAATTTTTTATTTTTCATATTGCTATAAAAACCCAAAAAATTTTGTTTTTTTCAATGATTTTTTTAATTATCAGTGGGGAAAAATTTTTTTTTTCTACAAATTTTAAGTATATTTTTTTTAAACTGTAGCTAAAAAGTTTTATATTTGCTCAACTATATTTTACAAAATTAAAAAGCTAAAAATATGTATTTTTCATTTAAAATTTAGGGATCAATTTTTAATCTTAAAAAAAAACGTTTTTTTTAAACGTTTTTAAAGTATTTTTTAAACCTAAAAAAAAGTCCCCAAATTTTACATCATTTAGCCAAATTTTTTCACAACTATATTTTTTTAAAATTGAAACCAAAAAATGATTTTTTATGTAATTTTGTATCAATTTTATTTTTTTAAAAACAAGTTTTTTTCCAAATGTTTTAAAGTAATTTTTTAAGGGCTAAAAAAAAGTCGAAAATTGACATTATTCAGCCCTTTTTGAAGAAATAGAGATAGAGATTTGACAGGGAAATTCAAAATGTGGAATTATAGTTGTTTTCGTTAGAAATTGCTATTTTAAACTACTGTAAGCTTATAATAGGAGTTTGAGACTCTATATTGTGATACAATTGTATATTATACGTGTTTTTCATAGTTTCTTCTTAATTGTAGTGTTATATCATTAATAGAAGAATATACCTTATGATAATGCTTTATACCCACAAAAATGTGTTCTTTTCAATGATTTTAGCTAGTTATCGGTGATATATAGCTGTATTGCTACAAATTGAAGTATACAATCCTTTTTTAGAATAATTTGGACCTATAAGTAGCTTACTTTACATTAAGCTAATAAATAGAAAGTAAGAGGGTATTTTATTGTGATATAACGGATATATTGCAAGCGTTTTTCATAGTTTCTTGTAAACTGTAGCGTTATTGTATATATACAATAGTTTTACTAATCATATTGCTATAAACCCATAAAATGTAGTGTTTTCAATGATATTAGCTAATTATCGGTGATATATAGCTATTTTCCTACAAATTGAAGTATAAAATCCTCTTTTTAGAACAATTTGCACCTATTAGTAGCTTACATTACATTAAGCTATTAAATAGAAGAGTAAGAGGTTATTTATTGTGATATAACGGTATATTGCAGGCGTTTTTTTATAGTTTCTTCTAACTGTAGCGTTATATACAAGTATTTTTACTTATTATATTGCTATAAACCCATAAAATGTAATAATTTCAATGATTTTAGCTAGTTATCAGTGATATATAGCTGTTTTCCTACATATTGATGTATAAAATCCTGTTTTTAGAATAATTTGCACCTATAAGTAGCTTACATTACATTAAGCTATTAAATAGAAGAGTAAGAGGTTATTTATTGTGATATAACGGTATATTGCAAGCGTTTTTCATAGTTTCTTGTAAACTGTAGCGTTTTTGTATATATACAAGTAGTTTTACTTATCATATTGCTATAAACCCATAAAATGTAGTGTTTTCAATGATCTTAGTTATTTATCGGTGATATACAGCTGTTTTCCTACAAATTGAAGTGTAAAATCCTCTTTTTAGAATAATTTGCACCTATAAGTAGCTTACATACATTAAGCTAATAAATAGAAGAGTCAGAGGTTATTTATTGTGATATAACGGTATATTGCAAGCGTTTTTCATAGTTTCTTGTAACTGTAGCGTTTTTGTATATATACAATAGTTTTACTTATCATATTGCTATAAACCCATAAAATGTAGTGTTTTCAATGATCTTAGCTATTTATATGTGATATACAGCTGTTTTCCTACAAATTGAAGTATAAAATCCTCTTTTTAGCATAATTTGCACCTATAAGTAGCTTACATTACATTAGCTATTAAATAGAAGAGTAAGAGGTTATTTATTGTGATATAACGGTATATTGCAGCGTTTTTTCATAGTTTCTTGTCAAAAAAAAAGCGTTTTTGGGATATATACAGGTAGTTTTATTTTTATATTGCTTTTAAACCCTAAAATGTAGTGTTTTCAATGATTTTAGTGTTATAATGAAAATATAAAACTGTTTTTTCCCCAAATTGAAATACAAAAATTTCCCCCCTTTTTTTAGAATAATATCACCATAATTTCTTACTTACATTAAGCTATTAAATTTGAAGAGTAAGAGGTTATTTTTTGTATATAACGGGTTTTTTGCAAGGGGTTTTTTTTAAAAAAGTTTTTTTCGTAACTGTAGCGGTTTTTTGTATATTTAACCCCCTATTTTTTCTTATCATATTGCTATAAAAATCATAAAATGTTGTTTTCAAAGATCTTAGCTATTTATCGGGATATACATCTGTTTTCCCACAAATTTAAGTGTAAAAATCCCCCTTTTTAGAATAATTTGGGACCTATAATCTTAAAAACATTAAGTAATAAATAGAAGAGTCAGAGGGTTTTTTATTTTGTATAACGGGATATTGCAAACGTTTTTCATAGTTTTTTTTGAAAATGTACGTTTTTGTTTTTATACAAATAGTTTTTAATTTTTTTCATATGCTATTTAAAACCCCTAAAATGTAGGGTTTTTTAATGATCTTAGCCCATTTTTTGGTGATATACAGCTTTTTCCCCACAAATTGAAGTATAAAAACCCTTTTTAGCATAATTTGCACCCCCATAAGTACTTAAATTTCATTAAAACATTAAAAAAGAAGAGTAGGAGGTTATTTTTTTGTGATAAAACGGGTAAAAATTTTCAAACATTTTTCATAGTTTCCCTTTTAAACGTAGCGTTTTTGTATATATACAAGTACTTTTTTTATCCTTTTTGCTATAAACCCAAAAAAAGTAGTGTTTTTTAAAGATTTTAGCTATTTTTTCAGTGAAGGTTGTTTTTTCTACAAAATTTAAGTTTTTTCTTTATATCTGACTAAATACTTTTTTTTATTTCTGCAAATATTTTTATATATTTTTTTCTAAACGTAGCGTTTTGTTTATATACAAGTAGGTTTTTCCCAAACATATTGCTATTTAAACCCCTAAAATGTGTGTTTTCCCCAAAGATTTTAGCTATTTATCATTGGGTAATACTGTTTTCCTTTTTCCAAAAAAAGTATAAAAAACCTCTTTTTTGCATAATTTTCACCCCATAAATAAACTTACATTCATTAAGCTATTAAATTTGAAAAAGTAAAAGGGTTTTTTATTTTGTTATAAACGGTATATTGCAAGCGTTTTTTTATAGTTTTTTTGTAAACTGTTTGGTTTTTTATATTTTATACAAGTACTTTTTCTTATCATTTGTTAAAAAACCCAAAATTTTAGTGTTTTAAAAGATTTTTCTAGTTTATCATGAAAAGTTGTTTTTTCTAAAATTTTAAATTAAATTTTTTTATATTGTAGCTAAATAGCTTTTTTTATTTTCTGCAACTATTATTTCAAAAAAATAGCTAAAAATAAGTATTTTTCATAAAATTTTTGTATCAAAAATTTTAAACTTTAAAAAAAAAACGTTTTTTCAAGTGTTTTAATGTATTTTTTAAAAACTAAAAAAAAGTCGAATTTGCCATTTTACAGCCCTTTTTTGAAGAAAAAGTGATAGAGATTGATAGAAAAAATTCAAAAAAGGGAATTATAGTTTTTTTCGTTAGAAATTGCTATTTTAAACTACTGTAAAACTTTTTTAATAGGAGTTTTTAACTCTATATTTTTGTACAATTTTATATAACGTGTTTTTCATAGTTTTTTTTCTTTTAAATTTTTCTTTATACATTAATAGAAGGAAATAACCTTTTATAATGCCCTTTTTACCCACAAAATGTGTTTTTTTTTAATGGGTTTTTGCATTTTTTGGGGATAATTTGCTTTTCCTACAAATTGAAGTTAAAAAATCCTTTTTTTTTAGGGTAATGCTTTAAAACCCCAAAATGTGTTTTTTCAAGGGTTTTAAACTAGTTATTTGGGGATATAAGCTGTATTCCCACAAATTTAAATAAACAACCTTTTTTTAGAATTTAAATTTTTACCTTTTAAATAGTTTCATTTCATTAAAACTAAAAAATAGAAGAGAAAAGGGTTTTTTATTGTTTTTAAAAAATAACGGATATTGCCAAACGTTTTTCAAGTTTCCTTTTAAACTGTTTTGGGTTTTTGTATATATACAAAGAGTTTTACTTTTCATATTGCTATAAACCCTTTTTTAAAGTAGTGTTTTCAATGATTTTTAGCTATTTATCGGTGATTAAGCCCGTTTTCCCACCAAAATTTAAGTAAAAATCCCTTTTTTTTTGAATTTTTGCACCTATAAGTGCTTACATTACATTAAGCAATTTAAAAAGAAGAGTAAGAGGTTTTTTATTTTGGGTATAAAAGGTAAAATTTCAAAAAGGTTTTTTTATAGTTTCTCCTAAACTGTAGTTTTTTATATATCCCCGTAGTTTTTTCTTTTTATATTGCTATAAAACCCCAAAAAAAGTAGTGTTTTCCAAAGATTTTAGTAGTTATAAAGGGGAAAATTTTGCTGTTTTTCCCACAAATTTAAATATTTAAAAACCTCTTTTAGCATAATTTGCACCCATAAGTAGCTTACATTCATTAAGCTATTTTAAAAAGAAGAGTAAAAAAAGGGGATTTTTTTTTGATTAACCCGGGATATTTCAAGCATTTTTTTATAGTTTCTTGTAAACTGTAGCGTTAATTTTTTATACAATACTTTTAAATTATTTATATTGCTATAAAACCCCAAAAAAAATTTTGGTTTTTTAATGATTTTAAATAGTTACAGTGAAAGAGTTTTTTTTTTTCTACAAAATTTTAAAATATATTTCTTTTTATCTGGAGCTAAATAGCTTTTTATATTTGCTGCAAAATATATTTTTTCAAAATTAAAAAGCTAAAAATATGGTTTTTTTATAAAATTTTTTGTATCAATTTTTTAAACTTAAAAAAAAAACGTTTTTTCAAGCGTTTTTTAAAGTATTTTTTAAAGCCTAAAAAAAAGTCGAAAAATTTTAACATCTCAGCACTTTTACAAAACTATATTTTTAAAAATATTATGAGCTTTTAAATATGTAAAATTTTTTTTGTAAATTTTTGAAACAATTTTTTTCCCTTTAAAAAAAAAAGTTTTTTTAAGTGTTTTTAAAGTATTTTTTTAAAGGGGTTAAAAAAAAATCGAAAATTTAAAATTATTCAGCCCTTTTAGAGAAAAAAGAGATAAAAATTAGATAGGGAAATTTAAAATGTGGGGAATTTTTAGTTGTTTTTCCCCCTTAGAAATTGCTATTTTAAACTACTGTAAAACTTTTAATAGGGGTTTTAGACCTATATTGTGATCAATTGTATTTTATACGTGTTTTTCATATTTTTTTTTAAATTTTAGTGTTTTTTCATTAAAAGAAGGGAAAATTTTCCTTTTGATAAATTTCTTTTTTACCCACAAAAAGTTTTTTTTTCAAAGATTTAGCTAGTTATCGGTGATATATAGCTGTTTCCCACAAATTGAAGTAAAAATCCTTTTTTTAGAATAATTTGGAAATTTTAAATGCTTAAAAAAACATTAAGCTAATTTAAAAGAAAAAAGAGGGTTTTTATTGTGATATAACGGTATTTGCCCCGTTTTTTTATGGGTTTTTTTTTAAACTGTACGGAAATTTTATAAAATACAAATAGTTTTACTAAATTTTATTGCTATAAACCCCTAAAAAGTAGTTTTTCAATGAATTTTTTTTATTATCGGGGTATTTTAAACTTTTTCCCAAAAATTTAAGTATAAAATCCTTTTTTAGGGAAAATTTTCCCCCTAAAGTACACATTACTTAAACATAAAAAGAAGAGTAAGAGGTTATTTTTTTGTATAACGTATATTGCAAGCATTTTTCATAGTTTCTTGTAAACTGTGCGTTTTTGTTTATACAATACTTTTACTTTTCATATTGCTATAACCCAAAAAAATTTGTGTTTTCAATGATTTTAGTAGTTACAGTGAAGAGTTGTTTTTTTTTACAAATTGAAAATATATTTTCTTTTTTATCTGAGCTAAATACTTTTTATATTTGCTGCAACTATATTTTACAAAATTAATAGCTAAAAATTGTTTTTTCATAAAGTTTTTGATCAATTTTAATCTTAAAAAAAAAACGTTTTTTCAAGCGTTTAAAAGTATTTTGAAAGCCAAAAAAAAAGTCGAAATTTTACATCATTAGCACTTTTACAAAACATATTTTACAATATTATGAGCTTAAATATGTATTTTTCATTAATTTAGTACAATTTTATTCTTAAAAACAACGTTTTTTTTAAGTGTTTAATGTATTTTTGAAGGGGTAAAAAAAGTCGAAAATTTACATTATTCAGCCCTTTTTGAGAATAGAGATAAGATTAGATGAAAATCAAAATGTGGAAATTTTGTTGTTTTCGTTAGAAATTGCTATTTTAAACTACTTAAGCTTTTTAAAAGGGGGTTTTTAGACTCTATATTGTGATCAAATTTTATATTATACGGTTTTTTTATAGTTTCTTTTAATTGTAGTGTTATTCCCTTAATAGAAGGGAAATTTCCTTATGAAATCTTTATACCCACAAAATGTGTTTTTCAAAGATTGTAGCTAGTTATCGGTGATATATACTGTTTTCCTACAAAATTTAATAAACATCCCTTTTTTTAGAATAATTTGCACTTATTAGCTTAAATTTAAACATTAAGCTATTAAATAGAGAGAAGGGGTTATTTTTTTTGTGATATAACGGTATTTTTGAAACCCGTTTTTCATGGTTTCTTGTAAACGGGAGGGGAATTGTATATATAAAAGTATTTTATTTATTATATTGCTATAAACCCATAAAAATTTAGTTTTTAAATTTAATTTTTAGTTAGTTATCATTGTTTTAAAAGCTTTTTGTCCTAAAAATTGAAGTATAAAACCCTGTTTTTGGGAAAAATTTTCCCACCTAAAGTAGCACATTAAAAATTAATTTTTAATAGAAGAGTAAGAGGTTATTTATTGTGTTTGGCCCTTATTGCAAGCGTTTTTCTTTATTTTCTTGAAAAACTGAAAGCGTTTTTGTAATAAACAAAATACTTACTTATCATTTTGCTATAAAAAAAAAAATGTAGTGCTTTCAATTTTTTTAGCTATTTTATCAGTAAAGAGTTGTTTTTTCTAAAAATTGAAGTATATTTTTATATCTGTGGGCCAAAATAGCTTTTTTATTTGCTGCAACTATTTTTTTCCCAAAAAAATAGCTAAAAATATGTATTTTTCATAAAATTTATGTACCCAATTTTAATCTTAAAAACAACTTTTTTTTTTTTTTTTTTTAAAGTTTTTTTTAATGTTTTTTGGGGAAACCCAAAAACAAATTTCGAAATTTAAACATTTTTTCAGCACTTTTACAAACTTTTTTTACAATATATAAACTTAAAAAGTTTTTTTTTCATGAAATTTAAAGTATCAATTTTATTCTTAAAAACAATGTTTTTTTTTAAGTGTTTTAATGTATTTTTTAAGGGCTTTAAAAAAGTCGAAAAATTTACATTATTCAGCCTTTTTTGAAGAAATAGGGATAGGATTAGATAGAGAAAATTTAAAAAGTGGGGAAATTTTAGTTGTTTTCGTTAGAAATTTCTATTTTAAAAATCTTGTAAGCTTATAATAGGAGTTTGAGGGCTTATTAAATTTTGAATTTCAATTGTAATTAAACGTGTTTTTCATGTTTTTTCTTTAATTTTTAGTGGGTTTTAAACATATTAAAAGGGAAATACCAAAGATAATGCTTTATAAAAAACCCCCAAAAAAGTGTTTTTTTTTTCAATTTTTTAGCTATTTTTTTGGTTTAATTTTAAACTGTTTTCCCCACAAATTGAAAATACAAAATCCCCTTTTTTTTGAAAAAATATGGGGCCCCCTAAGTAGCCCTTTCATTTCCCTTTTAAAAAATTAAAAAGAAGAGAAGAGGTTATTTATTGTATAAAAACGGTATATTGCAAACGGGTTTTTCATTTGTTTTATGTAAACTGTAGTGTTATTGGATATATAAAAATTTGTTTTTATTATCATATGCTAAAAAAACCCAAAAAAATTTTTTTTAATAAATTTTTTTATTTTATAAATATATTTTTTTTTTAAAATTTTTTAAAATTTTTTTCAAAAATTTGCCCTTAAAGTTAACATTAAATTTTAAGGTTTTTAAAATTGAAGATAAAATTTTTTTTAGAAAAATTTTGCAACCTTTTTTAAGTTTCTTTAAACTTAAACTTTTTTGAAATTTAAAGGTTTTTTTTTTTACAATTTTTATATTTCTTTAAAACCCCAAAAGGGTTTTTTTTTCAATGTTTTACTTTTTTATTGGTATAAACCCAAAAAAATT
>JACEEZ010021494.1:37500-94469 GCA_016584305.1 Chionoecetes opilio | reverse complement strand
CTAACCTAACCTCCTAGCGGGGGGTTTGGGAGGTTCTCGACACACTAACAAATATAACCTAACCTCCTAGCGGGGAGGTTGGGGGGTTGGCAAGGATGGGTAATGTCATGGTTATGCAACTTGTTTTTGGATGGAGTAATAAGATAAATCAAAGCAAAATCTAACCTAACCATTACCGTCAGCGAGTTTTCCCGATTTGTGTAGGGATAAAAATATCCCTTACACATCCTTACTCAGGTACCATGAGGTAAGGATGGGTAATGTCACCGTGGTTATGCTACTTGTTTATGGATGGTGTAATAAGATAAATCAAAGCAAAGGTTGGTGATGTTGGTACAGGTATCCGGTCATTTCGCCCACATGCCATTTCGCCACACCATGGAGTCATTTCGCCCACAGGTCAATTCGCCCACACTATGGAGTCATTTCGCCCACACTATGGAGTCTAGGAGCTAGGAGGTTAGGTTATATTTGTTTAGTGTGTCGAGAACCCCCCCACCCCCTCGCTAGGAGGTTAGGTTAGATTGTTTAGGTTAGGTTAGGGTAAGTTAGATTTGGGTAGGTTAGGTAGATTTTGTTAGGTTAGATTTGGTTAGGTTAGGTTTGCTTGGGTTAGGTTATCGGTGGGTCAGCCCCTGCTAGGGTAGGTTAATTTTGGTTAGGTTAGGTTTTATTTTGGTTAGGCAATTTTCTCTAGACATAAGGAAATTACCCTAGATCTAGGAATTTTACCCCTCTACACAACTCTTTAATTACGTGTTTCCGACGCATAATTTGTTCCCCACCCGAAAACCCCGCATTCCCACAGGTCCCCAAACTTGTTTGGGGGAAATGGCGAGTATGGTCAAACACTAGAATTTACCGTCCATTTCGCCCAAGGTGGTTCATTCCATTTCTGCTAGAGGAAGATATGTGACTCCATGACTCCGTGACATGGATCGTGTGGGCGAATTGACTCTTACATGTTTGGCGAATTGACTCTTACATGTGGGCGAAATGTCTTGTGGGCGAATTGACGTGTGGGCGAAATGACCGGTAACCGTGGTATAGACTCAAGAGTATGCATTGGCTCGTCAAGTAACACTTAAACCATGATGGTACCACTACTTATTATGAGGAAAGACAACAAAAGGAACTCAATTAATAAGGTATTTTAATTCAATCATACCATGAATATGTACAACCTACAAAGAACCTACGACGATGAAAAAATTCGAGTTGTTGCGGTTCGAAATTGATATTCCAGGTGCTATATTTCCGTGCTCGCTGACAACTAGAGAAGACTGAGGTGATTGATTGATGTGCAAAGGCTTCTAAACCAGAAAACAGTCACAGCAGAGTCTCATTAAGAAGTAAGCAAGTGGTAGGACACATTACGTTACCTACCAGTTGCTTACCTTTTTGACGAGGCTCTGTTATGACTCTGTTTTCTTGGTTTAGAAGCCTCTGCACATCAGCCATTTACCTCAGGTCTTCTCTATAGTGTTGTCAGCGAGAACAGAGCCTAGTTAATTATAGCACCTGGAATATCAATTTCGCGCAAAATAACTCTAATTCTTCCATCGCCGTAGTTTTCCTTCGTAGTCCACCCGCGGCGACCCCGCCTTTATCCCACAATGCACCATGTAAACAACCGTGACGTAGTTATGGGTAGGGTCCATTGCAAGAATGAATATTAATGTTAACAAATGAAAAACTTCTCCATATAATTGCCACCAACATATTGTGAGCTTGAACACTTATAATGTTCTTCACCTACCGGGTTTAACTTAGCTGCCATGCGTGTGGTTTAAATTCACTAGCCGTGCACAGCGGCACGGTGACTGCCAGCAGCAGTACATTGCAAAGCTTACAGGATGGAGCACGCATCTTGTGGCTGTGGGAGCTGATGGGTGTTGCCGGTTGTGTGGAGGTCGTTATTGGTGTGACATTGGTGGGGTAGTGTCTGGAAAGCCTGGCTTTATATATCAGTCAGGACACTCTTCTGCAATTCTTGACAAGTAAAACATCATTACGGAAATCTAAACACACGATTAACAATGTACATTTGTATCATATTTCAATCAGGGATTGTTTTGGTACAGGGTGTGTGAATTAGGTTCGACACAGTCTCACACCCACACAAAAAACAAATCGGTGGACAAAAAATCCCGCCCCATGAACTTTCACTTCTGTTCGACCAACGGGGTTCTAGAAAAACGAGCGTGGGATTACTAACAAAGAAATAGAGGATAAATACAGACGCAGCGATAATCCTATTTTACATTTATCAAATAGGCTAGGCAAAAGAATACACGTGCGGGCAGCAAAACACTCACTTACATCCACGCACTCTTAAAATATCTTATTAGCTATTAGAGGCCTCTTCCATTTGTGCGCGAGTTCAAGGAACCAGTTCTTTCAGTTCAGGGTTGGGTTCAGTTCCTGGTTCTGGGTTCACGTATCACAAATGGAACGCAAAAACCCCGTTTTTTGTTTACAAACAAACCAAGCTGGCGAGGCAAGAGGAAGGAGAGTTTTCTCCTGTCTTGTTTAGGGCTGTGCTCGCATTATACGAGGATTCTGATGATAAACAGAAATAAATTATGTACCAGCAACATCCACAGCTGGCATCTTTGGCATAACTTACGTGTTACGGTAACGAATTCAGCATAATAGTGATAGTTTACTATCGCCCAGTGAGTGAATGGTTGGCTCTGGTTAGACAGGTAGCACGAATACTTTTAGAAGACGTACAACATTTGTGCATAGGGAGGCCGTGTGTAGTTGTACTGTGCAAACACAGCGCATAAATAGAAGCGAGCAATTATCTTGTTACCTTTGAATAACAATGCGTCATAACTACGGTAGCCGAGATAGCCGTAAAAAGTGGACAAGGACGGCGCGGGTCATTTTCTGAGACACTGACCCGTTTTTCCTTGCCGAAAATTAGTAGTGGGGTTTTCAGATGGAGAAATTTTTATTATCCGGAGACCTAATAAAGTTTTTTTGGTGTGATTTTTCATGGCTACTATTTGGAACCTGACTGTTTTCTGGATCTTGAGTTTTTTTCACCTGTCTACGAGGTCTGGATTTGTAATAATACAATGAAATGACCCCTCCTGAACGGGGGAGCTCCGTCCTGCGCGCGACCCCCCCCCCCCCCCCCCCCCGCCCCCCCCGCCGAGATTATTAACCTAACCTCGTTAAAGGATGGTGGGGCTCTGGACGGGGAGGTGTGCTTGTATGCGGATAATTAGACCAACTGGGAACCCAATTCTCACAATGTATGGATTTTCTACGCACCCACGCCGTCCCTACTCCCGAAGGGGGAGGGAAATTGCGTCGCGTGCGGCTCAACGGGGGGGAGTTAATGATACGTCTACCTTTTTTTGAGTTACGGTACCAACCCACCAAAAAAACCAACCGAACTAAGGTATCTATAACAAATCGGGGTCGCTGTGTGGCCGTGGTCCCTGACAACCATAACGCCTGGCACCCCTCACCTGTCGGTGGCCGGTTAGGGCGCAATCCCTTCCCGTTCTACAGAAGGTAAGCGGGCAATGCCCGTTTCGTGTCGTCGGAGATACGGGGAGCTTTGGTTTTCCCCAGGCGTAGCAATAGCCCCCCGGCTATGCCGTGGGGCGACCCTCCCCTGTCCCCCTCGATCTCCTGGCTTGATACAGGTTCCCGCCAGGGGCCTCCTTAATCGCCTTGCCTATCATGCCTTGTCCAATCCGTGAAATACATCACCATCTCTCTTGCGTCGGGCCTTTTCAGGAAGCCCTGTAATGTGGTACCCCAGAGTCCTAGGCCCTGTTGTGGTGCCTCGTCAATGCCCCGGGGTTTTCCGAGGGGGAACCCGGGGAAGCCTCCCATGAAGGAGGTATCTAGTAGGCGTCCGTAGTCGCGTAACTAGTTTCCCAGCCCATCCGGCCCCACGCCCCCCCGTCCCCTAGTGCCTGGCCCCAGCGCCCAGTGGCTCCCCAAGGGCCCGAAGAGGAGGTGGGGGGGCGAGTCCTGCCCTGCTTCCTGGGGAGTCCTGGGGGGGCCTCGGCCGGGGGCACGCGGGCCAGGCTTGGCACCAGGATGTCTCCTACGCGTCGCGGTTACTCGCAACTCGACCCGCTTACTTCACACGACTCGACGTGAAGGTTACTCGCTGGCAGTTATTCATGCAGTAATAATACATCTACTAGTTCGCGACACAGTGTGAACACTAATGAACGACGCGTCCGAAGCCGCGTGAGTACTACATTGAACGCACGCCGAAGGCCCCACCAGTTTACTACTGTCCCCTCGTTCCGTCGCGTCAGCCTTTTGGCGAGGGGCCCCCACCCACTGCTTTCACAGTGAGTCTCTTGTCCCCTATAGGTTTTGCCTGTCTTAAGGCCTAACCTTTTCTCCCCTCCTTGGCGCTGGATAAACCGATCTGTCCCCTCAGCCGGAAAACCCTTTGCTTCCCCCCTCTCTCACTACATCCTTAGTCCTTTCTGCCTTCTCCCCCTTTATTCTTCGTTTCCTTCCATATTCCTCATTCCTCTACGGTCCCGCCCTCACATTACCCCCATCCGAACGAAGAACGGCCTCCTCCGTTCGTTGCTTGGGCCTGTACTGCATCAATGCCATGCAAATTACAGCGAAGGGTCAGAGGAGGCTGAGGGCTGTGGATTAACGTGCGGACTGAGAGGCACACCTGGAAGGGCGGGTGTCGAAGAACGGAGGGCTGTGGGTATCGGTGATGCTCTGGTGATCGGCTTTGCCCTCCGCACCATCGAACTGTGCGGTCCCCAGCGTCTGTTGGCATAACAGACCTGGTAAGCCTTTTGGCGAATGCGGACAAATGTGGAAAGGGCCCCATCCATTCGGGTGAAGCTTGAGGAGCCGCCAGGTAAGGCTGGGTCGTCACCAAAATGACGCATCCCAGGGCATGAAAAGGGTTCGATGGCGTCTTGGGCTCGGAGGTTGGGTTTGACGCTGGCACACGCGCTGTGCCGCCTGAAGTCCGTCACGGAGCGCGGAAGGTATTCGCCCATGGGGGCAAGCCGTGCAGAGGTCCGTTTCCGTAAGCACGGAATGTGGCGGTAGCGGGAAGAGGGGCCACTCGTGCCGAAGATGACTTCAAAGCGGGCTAAAAACCGATGGTGGTTCGCCAGGCGTGTGTTGAGGGAGCGCTTGGGCTGAAGAGACGACGTCCGTCCCAACGGGAGCGGAACATCCCCCTTTACTTGCCGCGGAGGGATAATCTCCCACAGTTCCTATGCGAGCGCTCCACAATGCCAATACCTTGAGGGTGGTAGGGTGCGTTGCGAACCATAGAACAGCCAGTCGGAGTTGGAGCTTGGACCACACGATACCGGTTATTCCGTCCTCGGTCCCAGAGAGAATCCTGGCGGTGTACCCCAAAGGACATATTACGAACAACTGCCATCAGAAACCGAGCCACGGTATCCCTGTGTGGTCATCAGATGGCACCAAGGATAGTGGAACCTGGAGAAACGTCCGATGAAGGTTTATGACCAAGCGTTTACACCCCGATGAGAGGGGAACGGCCCCATGACATATCCACGCTACCGTATCCCATGGTAGTGGCGCGCCCGCGATGACTCCAGGTGGTCCAGGTCCTCCGTCGAGTTAATCCGTTCCGACTGGCAGCCCTTGCAGCACTGGCTTACCCCTCACGGGCAAATCTAGGCTTCTTTGGTGCGGTCCCGGTAGCGTTGACGGAATTTTGCCAATGTTTTTACGAATGCCCAAATGGGCCACCCGCTGTGTGGCAAAAGCAGCTTCAATTGCGTGGGCGAGCCCTTTTGATTTTGCCTATTTTAGCTCCCAGGGCTAGTCCGTTATCCCTCCGCGTCACGAAAAGTAGACGATTTCCCCGACCACCCTCAGTCCCCCCTGGTGAGGTCCGTCGCCTGTTCACGCTGGCGATCCACAGCGGCCCGACGATCTCGTCCTGGGAAGGTGCAGGTGGATCTAAAAGAGCAAAGGATCAATTTGAATAGGATGATCGACTAGCGTGCAGGCGGGCCAACCATCGACATTGTCTTTGTGGCGTCCCCTGGCCTGATGCTTGGATCTCGTGTAAGGGGTCCTCATATTTCCTCTAAGGAACCGGGCCCACGTAATGGAGGCAGGCGGTCCTTTCCGATTTCATAGAGACGTAGCCACTGGAGAGACTACGTTGGTGGTCCCGTGAAGATGTGGAACTTGTTGCAGAAGCAAATAGGGCGAAACTTCGGTAAGTGCCCAGACTTAGCGAGACGATTCCCTTCTTTTCGTCGCGCTAGTTCTTTTCAGAAGTTGGGTTTAAGGTCCGGCCTTCAATAGGCGATGACTCTTTCCTTATTGTCATGAGTCCTGGGCAAGGATGCCCCCAGGCCCAGAAACTACTGGCATCACGTATATAGACGGAAGGGGAAGCTCGAAATTCCGGGAAAGCAAGTGGACAGGGGTTTTCGTCAGTGCCTGTTTTAAGATCGCGAAAGGCTGCCTCAACATTCGGTGGTCCAGTTCCAGGTAACTTTTAGGGCCCGTCAGAAAGTATAGTGAAAGCGGCTCGGGTGCGAAGTTTTTAATGTACCGCCGGTAGTAGGCGGCCATACCCAGGAACGGACTGCAATTGCTTAGGTAAAGTCGTTGGAGTCCGAGACGTCGTCCATAGCTGCCAAGTTTCTTTTGGTTTTGCCGTGATACCCTCTCCAGAACAACGTGGATCAAGAACGCACGTTTCATCCACGCCGTGGCCAGGGCCGCATTTCGATGGCTTCAGTGTCAAACCGGGCGACCTGTAGATCGCTCAAGAAACGCAACGTAGGCCGTGGTTAGATTTCTGCTGCCCATAGTGGTTGAGATACTATTATGTCGTCGAGGTAAGAAAGACCATCATTTTACCCTCCAACCTTTTTTCCCCCCCCCAAAAGGGGGACTTGTCCTTGAGTCTGGAGCATTGTGGGCCCGTCCCCGTTACATAGGCCGATGCCCTACTTTTTTGACTCAAAAAGCCGTCCAAAACCTGGTGCGGAACGCCGTCTTGTGTCGGTCGCACTTCGCGAAATTGGAATTTGGGCCCAGTATCCGGCTGTAAGGTCCGGGTCCCGGCACCAGGCCCGATTCCGTGGTAGTGCTTCTAGAGTGTCATCGGGTGCGCGGCTGGGGTGGGACGGTCTTTGATGGTCACGTTGTTTATAAGCGCCGGAAGTCCAGGCAAGAAACCCTCACCGGGCATCTGTCTTGTGCTGGTCATCACTAACCCAGCTTGCGGGCCGCGCCTCTGTGAGGGCCGGATTACCGCTTGGTGAAGCCATTTCTGATTGTTCGTCTTCTGTCCTCCAAACCCTGCTGCACATGTGTCTTGCCATGCCCTGGGGTCCTAGGGGTAATCCATGGCGAAACCTCAGGTGCAGGTGTCTGCAGTGCGTCGTAGTAGCACGTGTCTAGTAATGGCGTCCGTAGTCCGCGTCGTTACCACCCACCCCGCCTCCGCCCCTAGTCCCGCCGCTAGTGTCTCGCCCCAATGCCCAGTGGTCCCCCGATGGCCCTGAAGAGAGGCCACAGGGTCAGGCATGTTATACGACGTCGATGGCATCGTAGTAGTTTTTTGCACGTAACCACCACCCCCGTGGGGCAAAGCGGAGCGCTCCTTTCGTCGCCTTGCATTGTGGTTTCCGTGGGAGTCCCTGTGGTCCCAGGAGAAGAGGCCACAGGGGCGGCTGTGTTTGCCAGGGACGTCCCATGGCCTTCGATAGAGGCTTGCCTTTCCGCCCCTGGGGCAACGACGCAGCGCCACTGTTTCCCCGCCGCGGCCCCGTCCTCTCGGTCAAAATACAGGGGAAGCAACAGGGGCAAGACGGAAAGCAGAGGGCGGACGGTGGGCGTGTGTTGCGCGGCAGTGGTGGGACCTCAGCCACATACTGTGAGCGCATGTAGCGCATCCCCATGATGCGTTGTCAAAGAGGTTGGCACAGAAGGCTTCGTGAAAAAAAAAGCTCGAAGGTTGTGATGCAATCGTGGGGTCCGGTTGGCGCGGGAGATCCCTCATGGAGGCGATCCTTTGCGATCCATTGGGTGGGGGGATATCCTGTGGAGGGAGAATTAGCCAACCCTACAATATATATATAATTTTTATAGCAACTAGTGGGAACCTTTGGAAGAGAAGTTATTTTATTACCGCGGTCTTCACCATCACGAGATCTGAAATAGAAACACAATTTTTTACACCAGTGCCGTCCCAGGAACGTGAACATAGATAATGACATGACATGGCATGACATGACGGGGCACAGGGCCGACGGGAGGGCCCCGGCAATGTGCATGTCCTGGCACAGTGCCGTGAATCGATGCCGTTATTATAACCCGTCGGGTCCTACAGGGCCTGAACTTTGGCGGAGCCGGTTGATCCCCCTGGACTGAAGGTGCAGGGCATTTTTTGCATCCCTGTACCTCTTCTCGCCCAGAGAACCGTGGGGGGATTACTCAGAGGACGCCCACTCCTGACCCCCGAAGAAGGGAGGAATGTGGTGGGAATCGCCATTCCGTCAGCCCACGGCCTCTCGCCCTACCTACCTACCACCTCCAATCGCGGGGAGGACTTAAACATACCTCAGGTCTCTTGACCGACCTGATCATGCCCCGCTGTTTCCGGGCGCGGAGTTTTGTCAAGATCGGCGTGGCTGCGTATCCACCCCGCCGGGTACTTTTACGACCCGCACGGGCCTTACGGGCCTGACTCGTGCCGCGAGTCCCAGGGACATCCCCCCGGGTAAAATAAGTATGGGATCGTGAGTCGGTCGTGGGCCAGGTTACTAATTAATGCCCTGCCACCCCGACAGGTGCTGATACTACTACGTGTGGACCTGGAGGCAGGGTTAATTTTTCCTTCCTCTTACGTCCCGAGGTCGTGGGCCAGGTACTTATCCCTCCCCGGCCACCAGGCACGCGAGGAGCCGGAGTTAATATTTCTCTTCCTCTGTAACGACCGACCCGTTAGTCCTCCCCCTAAATTGTTATTCTCTTTTCACGCTCAGGCATTCCATACGGAACTTCTCTGTTGCCCTAAACGTACCTACCTATTCACCCGGGTCCACGCATGCCCGCGAGCCGCGGCCGCTAGCTCGTCCCGCACTGACCATATGGAATCCCTGGTGTGCGTCCATCACTTTCACACATTTCATGCTCTCTTCGGTGTGGCCTAATAACCGTCACTGGCCTCACGACACCCCACACTGCTTACTAATGCATGTGGCCCGCTCGGCTATCTCCAGAGGTGGGGATATGTGCGATAACCCTCGGGCCGACACTGCGATACTATAACCTGACGATCTGAAACTAAAGTATTACGGCGGGCTCGGCGGCGGCTTTTAGATAAAATAGAAATATTAAAATTACCATGTTCATAATTCCTAACTGTAGTTTTCTAGGCAGCACAGAAACCAAAGCTAAACATTTGGTATCGGTAGTCTCGCTGCGATTCTAATCGCGTTCAGAAATTTTTTTTTTTTTTTTTTCTTTTTTTTTTTATTTTTTTTTTTTTTTTAATATTTTTTTATTTGGTAGCGAGGCAACGCTGTCCGACCAGCGGGAAAATTATCAGCAGCATCGTTTTATCATACTACCAAAAAGTTAATCACGTTATCGGTATCGGTCACTAGTACCCAAAAAAAAAAATTTATTCAGTATCGTTATCGCCCTTACCAAAAATTTATCACGGTATCGTTATCGCACTACCAACATTTATCGCGCCCACCTCTGGCTATCTCTCTCTTAATCTGCAGCTAACCACGCCAGCCACTAAGATCGGATCCCGTTTCACTGCGCCAATATGTTAAGACCCCACGCCGCCGCCCTACTCTCCCGAAGGGGGGAGGGAAATTGCGTTACGGCGGGCTCAATCGGGGGGGAGTTAATTAATAGTAGACTTCCTGTTTTTAAGCGCCCCCCCAACACCCCGCTAAGGTTTCCTATCCAATCGGGGTCGCTGGCGTGGCATGAACAACTAACCCCTGGCATCCCCTACCTGTCGGGGGCCGGGTAGGCCGCATCTCCAGTTCTGACAGAAGTAAAGCGGCAATGCCCGTTCGTGGTCGTCCGGAGATAACGGGGAGCTTGGTTCCCCAGCGCTAGCAATAGCCCCGGGCTATGCCGGGGCGACCCTCCCTTGGTCCCCCCCTAGAGTCCCTGTCTTGATACAGTCCCCCAGGGGCCTCCTTATAATCGCCTTGCCCTATCATGCACTTGTCAATCACGTGGAATAACACACCATCTGCTTGCGTCGCCTTCAAAGGAAGACCTGTATGTGGTACCCCAGAGGTCCTAAGGCCCTGTTGTAGGTGCCCTCGTAATGCCCCCGGGGTTCCGCGGGGGAACCCCAGGGGAAGCCCCTCCTGAAGGAGTGTAGCCAGGTAGGGCGTCCGTAGTCGCGTAAGTTTTTCCCACCTCCGGCCCACGCCCGCCCTAGTGCTTGGCCCCAGCGCCCAGTGGCTCCCCCAAGGGCCCCTGAAAGAGAGGTGGGCGAGTCCTCTGCCCTGCTCCGGGGATCCGTGGGGGGGGCCTCGGCCGGGGCAACAGGCGGGCCTGCCTTGGCACGCAGGATGTCTCCACGCGTCGCGGTTACTCTCCCGTTACTCACGACTCACTGAAGGTTACTCGCTTGTGCAGTTATTCCTGCAGTGAATATACTATCCACGTTCGCGTGACACAGTGTGCACACGTAATGACGCGCGCCGAAGCCGCCGTGTGAAGTAGCTACTACTGAACGCAACGCCGAAGCCGCACCAGTTTTACTACGGTCCTGTTCCTCCTTCAGCCTTTTGGCGAGGGGCCCCACCACTGACTTTACAACAGTGAGTCCCTTGGTCCTTAGAGGTTTTGCCTGGCATTAAGGCCTAACCTTTCTCGCCCTCTTTGGCGCTGATAACATCTGTCCCCTCAGCGAAAACCCTGTTGGCTATCCCCTCTCTCATACCATCCTTAGTCCCCCCTTCCGCTTCTCCCCAATTTACCTTCGTTTCCCCATATTCCCTCATTCCTCTACGTCCCAGCCCTCACAATGTATCATAAGTTTTGTTAAGGTTATGCGAAGTGGATTATACTACACAGTATACTTGAGGAAAACAACATTTAAAACTTAGTGGTACCGGTGCGATAGCGACCGGCAATCTCCTCGTCCATTTATAACAGAGTTTATTTTGATTTTGTGCCACCATTATTATGATTTGTTACCATTGTGAATTTAGCTTGCTTGATACATTATATCTACTGCAATAGCTCGAAATGGTGAACTGTATATAGGGCAAAGGTTTAATTTAACTACACTCCTCTACTTAGGCATTTTATCAAAGAAACTGCATGTTCGTCTCTCCATACAATTATTGGTAATCTTAACAGAAGAACGCCTCCGTAAGATTACAAGACTAACCAACCAATATCTCCGTACCAAGCAATGCACTTGTAATCTTACCTTGGAAATATGGGTTCAGGGTGGCCTCAAGCCTCTTGGACAATTACTCTTGAATTAGTGGAGATATGTATATAAGTTTTTTAACCATATAAAATTAATGAAAAATTAGGCCAATAATATGTCCTTGTGCCTCCTTCCACCCCGCACATAGCCATAGGAGCCTACTTTCCAACTCTATTAATATAAACCCTCAAATCTATCCGCAATCATGCTTGTGTGAATGCAATGCATTTTCTAACTAAAACAACCCTAAGCTTAACCTAACCTAACATACATTGATCCTATCAACATAAACCCTCCTACTTAATGAAAAGATTAATCACCTTATTTATTGTCACTGGTGGCGGCTACTGGCGATGTGAGCCCGCGGGAAAGGGAAAGGCTTGTACCAAGAGTCATGACGGCGGTCGATGGGCAGACGAACGACCTACTAGGGTACCATTGTGACGGATATTTTTTTGCAAACGAAGAGCAACGACGACAGTCCGGCCGTGAAGGACAACGGGGGTACCCGTGGCCTTCCGAACCTGTGCCCTAACGACGTCGTCGTTGCTCCTCCGTTCCAGACAAAATATCCTTTTATGGTAACCTTCGTCCGGGCGTTCTCGTCCCTTCGACCGCCGTCATGACTCTTAGTACAAGCCAGGCGGCCCTCAGTCTTTCCCTAAGCAGTTATTACTCAATTATTTTCACTAGTAAATTTAACACAGTTTTTCTTTTTTAAATACAAAATAAAACCTAAAAAAAATTCGGTCATTTTTTATCTTATTACTGATCATTAGTTTTAGAATATAATTTTATCGTTAATTAAATTTTATATAGTCTATGGCCCGGTTGTCCACGCTTCACGTTTTGGCTGGAGACGTAGGTCCTCGTGCGTCATTGTCAATCGTGGACTCACATTACGTCACAGTGAAGTCAATTACTACTGCCTGTTAAAGTTTTGAACCAAGGCTCCCACGATCACCTGCTGGAGCAGTGTTGACGTCACTGGAACCTTGAAAAGACGTGCGTCCCAGCCTCACATTATTTGGGTGCTCCCAATTTCCTTTGGGTCCCGCGTCTACGTGGGCGCTGCGATCATTGACGTCACTCTGACCATCACTGGTCGCCACGCCCACGTCGGCATGACAGCAAAAAAAGTGTAGTGTGAACCCCCTATCGTTTTACTATTTTTCTTTTATGTTTACGCTTTATTATTTCACAACACTTCGTCATAGGGTGATGGAGTTTTGCTAATCTGACCTGAACCTGAACCTGAGACCCCCCTGAAGGACTGTGGGCAGGCGAAAGAGTTGTGATGTAGTTGGGGGGGGGATTGGTCGCTTTTCATTTAGTGAAAATACATATAGGGGAAAATTTTGCAGCGCGCCGAAAGCAAAGGGGATATCTCAAAGTCGCGCGCCTGAGCCATGACAATAGCAACCTATAAGACTTCCATTGCCTTTGCAGTCCGCCGCTTCTGAGACGCTGCGACTGAAAATCGCCTCGTGTGAACAGGGTCTAACAGTCCCCGGCCATTCAACCTACCATGGGTAACAAAGTTTTTCTTGTCCATCAAAATTGGAAAATAGTGTTTGAGGTATATTTGGGTTCCAAAAGACTTATAAAAAATAATAGATCCTTAAAATTCAACATAGGACCAGAAAACTACAGTATTTCTATATAATATAAGCGAAAAGTGTGTGTGTGTGTGATGTGTGTGTGTCCGCGATAGGTTCCGCCCCCAGTGCCGCAATCCCCCCATCATATGGCACAGTTTTGGAACCAGGTCGCCAGGGCCCATTTTAAGCCACTTTATGGGATGATCCGAATCGACTTTTATTTTATTTTTATTTTTAGTAGCCTATTTAGCGAGAATTGTGAAAAAAAATGTGGTTGCGAGAATTGAGGAAACCTTGAGTAGGTGGATGGGTGAATGGGTGGGTTGATGGTTAATGGGTGTGAGGGTGATGTGTGAGTGAATGGGTAGGGGGTGAATGGGGTTGTGGTGGATGTGGTGAGGGAATAGGTGGGGGGGTGATGGGTAATAGTTATGCATGGTGGGTAGGGGATGCGGTAATGCGATGAGTGAATGGGTGGGGTGATGGGGGTAAATGGGTGCGTGGAAATGGGTAACAATGGGTGAGTGATGGGTTGGGGGTGATGTGAATTGGTTGGCGTTAAACATAACATTTTCTACATCCATGATTTTTCAGGAAAGTTAGAAAGAGGCTATCTGGAGAGTCTGTGTTTGATGGGCCTTCGGCCCACTAAACACAAGATGTGGTCCGAAGGCCCACCAATTAGCCCTCCGCAGGAGCTAGCACTAAAAGTCCGCCCGGAGGGCCGGTTTGTGTGGCTAGTATAAATAAAATCTTAAATACTTCTCACAGTATAAGATTCTGAATCTGAAAAGCTGTTCTATTGGATTAATTACAATTGCTTGAAAAAAAGGGAATTGCAATTTCATGGAAAATTAAATATATACTTAAATGGATCATGCGCATTATGAAAGAAATTATAGAATACCCTTTCCTTTCTTCAATCAAACTAATAAATGCCTAGACTGTTGGAATCCATGAGTTGTTGGAATACTTCCAAAATTTGCATTATTTTGCTTTCTCTAATATACGTTAACTATTTTAATTGGTTGTCGAGAGTTTTGCCATTTGTGGGAGAAAATCTCCATACGGAAAAGAAAGCAAATTTGACCTGTATTATAGTTAAGTAGGAAGACATTTAATGCAATATCCCGCAATCTCGGCCAGATATTTCACAGAAAGCCCGATAGCCGGATACACCGATAGTAACAAATAGGCCGGATAGCAACCCGATAACTGGTACATCCTACTTCTAAAGGTTGCAGCACTGGGCGGAGCTATGTGTTGGAAGAGGTGAATATTTGTCCCGCCAGGCGCACCCTGTTTCCATGAGGGTAAGTTGACCGGGGCCTGAAGTCTCCCATCTCGCCCCGCACACCAGAAGGCAAAGACAGAGAATACACAAGGCACAGACACAGAAGAGTTCAAACAGAAAAACACACAAGAAAAGGGAAAGACGGAAATAGGCCAAAACTAGGAAAGGAGGCAGTATGAGACGGAGCCCTCCTCAACGCATCGCAGAGAGAGGGATATCATTCATAGCGACGCTCATTACCCCATCACGGATGGTCAGTTGTGCTGTGGGAGTGGAGTAAACGTAGGCAAGGACTGACTGTTCCAACCACTGGACACAATAATAATGCCCGACAAAAGTATAAATATTGGTTTTGGACAATGCCAAAGGAGGAAGGTTAACTCTTGTCGGAAGTAACCCTCCATCGGCAGCCCGTATCAATTCAGGGTGTGTGTCTTCGCCCCGAGTCGTGAAGTCCACCCCTAGGCAAACGATCAAATTAAGAGGAAGGTGAGGATGGGTAAAATTTTATTTTATAGGGAACTTCTCCCGCAATCCCAGGACACTAGTCCTCTTATCGGTTGGAGGTCAAGGGTCTCTCTCGTCTCCTTCTCTCCTGCCATCTTCTCTCTCTCTCTCCTCTTCATCTTCCAGTCCTCTCTCTCTCTCTTCTCCCCACAACCTTATTTTACTTTATCATTCTGTTTAATTGTGTTAATAGTTTATTACCACGGGAATTATTTTTTATCATATCACTATATTTAATGTATCTTATTTTATACCCAATTCTACAATACTATATATATTCTATACATTACTAAATAAAATTTTTATATACAAATCTATAATACTATATAATATACAATTATCATACTATACTATATATAAACTCGACTCTGTATTAGACCAGTGTCCTCCGGGACACACTCTTTGGCTTGGGCGATTTCAATGCTACTACTGGCACTGTGAGAGATGGCTACGAATTATGTGTTGGTCCCCATGGCCCCGGTACCAGAAACATTAACATTCTCTGCTTCTGAATTTGCAATGTCCAGAAGGTTGAGAATTGCGGGTTTTTGGTATCAGAGACCAGGGCAGACATTCAGAGAGAGTTAAAGGGCACGGTGTTTAGCTTAACTAACTTCCTCTATTTCTACACCCCGGAGCTCGGTAGGATTCTGGTACGAGATATGGCAGTGGCGCTACGGGGTTTACTATGGGTGATCTTTTCCGCTTGATAATCTCTCTATTCGTAACTGGTCTTCCTGCCATTTGGGGGAAGCAACCCCCCCGGGGGGCGGGTCACAAACCCGGCTAACACCCGGTACCCATCACGGCTGGAGGGACAAGGGCTTGGGTTTTTATTAAGGAAAAAAGGGAGCCATTATACCTTCAGTCTGATGCGGAGCCCGTGCGCGTGGGGGTTTAGTGGCAGCTACCCGCCGGTGTGGTGAAGCGAGGTGGTCTTGGTGAGGTGTTTGCCGTGACCACTCGGCCCATCCCCCCAAAATAAACTCACCACGAGTAGAGGGGATTGTTTTATGGCCTAATTTCATTTGTATACTTGCCCTGTTCAGTTCTTGAGTCAGAAAACATCATATATACTCAATTTATGAGTATTTTTATGTATATGCGTGGTCCACAACTGCCTGTAGGCAGTTGCTGTTTTTGACAGCTCAACGTCTTTAAGTACGTCATCAATGTATCGCAGAATGCCAAAACAGCTAATGGATGTCGCTAGGCCCGTGAAGCATGGACGTTAGCCTCTCTGAATGTAGCCCCAGAGTTTACACCGCTGGACATGGTATAGTAATGCCGGGGAGTAACTAAGGAGACCGACCACGTCCTCGTTAGTCCTCGTTGAAGGATCCTCCAGAACTGCAGGGTTTACCGGAGTGGTGAGTTTTTTGGAAAAGATCACAGACTTGTTGTTGCTACACTTTAGCTTCATGTCAAGTCCAGAAGAATCTCAAGAGGTAACCATACTGTGTTTCCCTCTTGAGAAAATGAAGGATTTGACATGTGCCCATGAGTATGCAGTGGCAGTCTCAAATCGGTTTGTGTGCTCGGTGCCCTCGAGGACCCTGTAGAATGTGGATTTTTTTTTTTTTTTTTTTTTTTTTTTTTTTTTTTCATATGTGCCCATAGCGCCTGTAGGCAGTGGTAACCCAGGGGCCCGGGTGGTAGGCTCTGGAGGTTCATTGAGGGCTGTGAGGTAGGGCCTCGCCCGTGGTGGCGCAGGCAGGATTCTTATAGTGACGCAGTGATTAGAGGCTCATGCCGCCCCCCTGTGTCCTCCGATGCACTCGCAATCGAAGTTAGAGTTGATGGGCAGGGCATGTGGGTGTTCTTAGGCCACTCGATGGTGCAGAAAGGTTTTGGTTTTCTTCCGGGATCGAACTCGGGTCACCGAGAACGCCAGTCTGAGACCTAACCACTCCGCTACCCCCTCCCCAAACCTTCAAAAGGGAAAAGGGGTACCTTCAAACGTGAAACTCTACAGGCTGCCAAGGAGCGTATTAGGGAGGCCCGAGGTCAAGCGTGGTCGTGTCTCGACGGAGACGCTGAAGAAAATCGAGGAGTCGCGCTGCCAGGCTGGCCGATAAACCAGAACCAGCACAGGGCTCTGTCCACGCGCTGAACTAGAACCCTCCTGGGGTGAGACAAGGAGAGGTAAAGTCAGGAGCCTCGTTGAGGATTGCGAGGGCCCTTTGAAAAGCTTTAAAGACCTCCGACCCGCCTACCGAACCCTGAAGAAGTTCCGTTCCAAAATCTCCATTTCCGGGCGAGTGCTTCCCAGCAGCAGATGGGCGCCTCGTGTCGGACATGGATGGGCAGATGGCTCGTTGGGCTGAGTACTTTGGGCAGTTGTTCACGGTGGACCCTCCAATTGAGCAGCTTACAACCACGGGTTTTCAGGCAGTGGAACCGATCCTCCCATTAACGAAACCGCACCCTCTCTTGACGAAGTCAGAGAGGCTGTAGCAAAGTTGAGGGGTGGAAAGGCAGCTGGTGTTTGTAATATCAGGCGGAGCTCCTCAAGCTGGGGGTAAGGCCATGATCCGCGGGTTGCATCTGTCCTGACTGCCGTGTGGCAAAAACAGGAACCATTCCTCCTGACTGGAAAAGGGGGCTGGTCGTTCCTATCTGGAAAGGGAAAGGGGGACCGTCAGGACTACAACAATTACGCGGGTATTACACTGCTCAGCGTGCCAGGCAAGGTGCTTGCCCATCTATTGCTGACACGCATCCGCAGTTTATCTGTTGAAGCTCAGGACCTCAGCAGTCCCGGGTTCACGCCTGGAAAATCCAAAACGCCCCGTATTCTAGCGCTTCGTGTCCGGGTAAAAAACCCCGACTGAGTTTCGACGGGATGTTTGCAGCCTATGTTTCTCAAAAAGGCCTTGGCTCAGTGCCAAAGTGACTAAAGTTAACTATCGTTTCGTGGGTTGGGGAGGGGTTTTCAGTAAAAAGGAAGGAAATAGGCGGGGAAGCGAGGGCAAATTTTTAACATTCTATTTCTGTCTCTTATACACGAACTGGCAAGAACAGGTTTTTTGGGTTCCAGGTACTAACGGCTATCGTAAAAGGGCTGCTATCATACTGCTTCGCCTTATATGGCTTTCAGGCCTCTTCATTGCATTCATGTGAAGTTTGAAGTTTAAAAAGTTATTACGGAAACTCAAACTTGTTAAAAAAACGTGTGTGGTGTAAGTCGTATATCTTATTTCTTTACATCGAGGTCTTCTGAAGAAGATGTTAAGGAAAAAGGGGGTACGCCACTTTTTCCTACCCCAATTAACTCACAGCACATTCCTACAAATCTAGCAGTTTTAGAGTAGTGACATTTTTTCCTACGAGATCAGCATATCTCCTACCCCCGTGGGTGTAGGGATATGGACACTTGTTTTTGGGAAATATGCCGCCTAGTTAGGAGCTGGCCCAGTTTAAATATGGCATCTGTAATGAATATGGCATCTGGTTAAATGAAACTAGATTTATTTTGGGTTTTTTTCCTGGCCACATTTCGGAGGTCCCGGGAATCCGGGGTGTCTTTGCAAACCATGCGTTGAAGCGGATGTTCCCTCAATTAGTCATGCTTGGCCCGGGGAACGTGGAGTAAAAGGGCTCCGAAATGCCGTTGTCAGATGAATGGAGAAAAAACCAAAAACTCGACTCGTGTCTGAATGTGAACGTACTTTTCTTTGTTTTGTGCTCCATAAAATGCCCAAAAGAACTATATAAAGCAAAATACTTTTTTACGGGTCAAGGTCTCAGGAGTGTGTGACCCAGAAGCGCCGGTACAGAGGCGCCCCACTAAGGGGGGTGCAGGAGATACGCTGTATCCTTGTAGGAAATTGTCACTACTCTCAAAACTGAAAAATTTGTGGGAGGGTTTTGTGTAGGAAATGTGCGGGATAAGGGTTTTTGGTGTAGGAAAATGACCCCTAGTGTGGATTTGGGGCAGTACTCCAACTTTGTCGGTTTGTGGGAATGGATACCCCCGGCGAAAGGGTTTGCTTACCTGTGACACTTTTGGGACAGGATCACAACCCATACCAAAAACCACAAACCCCAAAATTTCACCCCAAAGACCCCATGATGCTAGGTGAATGTAAGCGTCCAATGTCTAGTGTGTGATTGAAATGATTTTTTTGCTTGCAAAAACCGAGATGTACTTGAATAGGCCCAATAGAGGGTAAGAATTTGTGTGAGGTTCGAACCCTAGTAGATGCCTGAGTTTCACTTGACGACTGAGTCACACGTGAGAGACTGATGGCGTGGTGACAAAATTTTTATTGTCAATAAGCTTTCTGTTGATGTTAGAGTGATTTTCTAGATAGGATCCAAGTATTTTATCCCGAAAACACGGAGAAAGATAACCAGGAGATAAATCGCAATTGGGGAAATTTTATTAAAAAAAGTTAATTTTTTACAAAAAAAGTAAGTTAAAATCATTTTTTTTTTTTTTTCTAACACCCTCATCATTTTTATCATAAACAATACTGTAAATATAGGCTAGGGTTATTTAAAGTTCAAAGTCAAATGGCGTTTTAACATTTGAATGACTGCTATAATTATTACTTTCAAACCCAAATTCTGTGCATATTATCATTTTAAAATTTTTAAATTTTAATTTGTGTACTACAAAAATGTTGTTGAAATTAATTTGGTTTTTATGAAAGTCAGAGCCAAGGCGTCTTCATCTTAAAAATTTTGTCCCTCGAAGAAAGGAAGGAGACCACTCTTGATGGGTTGTTTTCCTTCGCCCCTTTATCCAAATTTGGAAGCCTTACAATCGCAGGAATGTCTTTATGAATGATTTTTTTATCCACCCTTCCCTTCTGCAGCATGATTTCCTCGGCATCAAATTTCTTTTTAAAAACGAAATCTTCCGAAAGGGTTTAAGATTAACCGTCACGCAACGTTGCCAGTAGCTGCGAAGGAAGGGAAAAGAATGGTTATGCAAGGAAATACATCCCGAACATAGAACAGATAGTGATTCTGCATTGAAATGTTTGTCGATATGGACAAATGCTGTTTTAGAGTTCTTACCAATCCTGTAAAAAGAGGATATTTGTCGCACTTCTCCAGGAGTTGAACCCGTCTTGTTTTTTGGGCCTTGAGGTAAAATGACATTTCTGGCCCACAATTTAACGTTTTTTCTGTCTGTGTGCTTCGTTTGGGTTTGCTTCTGTCTCCTTTTGGGGACGCAAAAGAAACCTTTATGTAAGAATCTCCGTGCCACCTAAACCCTCGACAGCAAGTATAACAATTGCAAGGAAGTGAAAATATTAATGTTAAAACAAATGAAAAACTTCTCCATATAATTGCCACCACATATGGTGGAGCTTGAACACATTATAATGTTCTTCACCTACCGGGTTAACTTAGCTGCCATGCGTGTGGTTATAAAGTCACTAGCCGTGCACAGCGGCACGGTGACTGCCAGCAGCAGTACCATTGCAAAGCTTAACAGGATGGAAGCACGCATCTTGTGGCTGTGGGAGCTGATGGGTGTTGCCGGTTGTGTGGAGGTCGTTAATTGGTGTGACTTGGTAGTGTCTGGAAAGCCTGGCTTTATATATCAGCCAGGACACTCTTCTGCAATTCTTGACAAGTAAAACATCATTACGGAAATCTAAACACACGATTAACAATGTACATTTGTATCATATTTCAATCAGGGATTGTTTTTGGTACAGGGTGTGTGAATAAGGTTCAACACAGTCTCACACCCACACAAAAAACAAATCGGTGGACAAAAAATCCCGCCCCATGACTTTCACTTCTGTTCGACCACGGGGTTCTAGAAAAACGAGCGTGGGATTACTAACAAAGAAATAGAGGATAAATACAGACGCAGCGATAATCCTATTTTACATTTATCAATAGGCTAGCAAAAGAATACACGTGCGGGCAGCAAAACACTCACTTACATCCACGCACTCTTAAAATATCTTATTAGCTATTAGAGGCCTCTTCCATTTGTGCGCGAGTTCAAGAACCAGTTCTTTCAGTTCAGGGTTGGGTTCAGTTCCTGGTTCTGGGTTCGCGTGTCACAAAGGGAAAACGCAAAAACCCCTTTTTTTTGTTTACAACAAACCAAGCTGGCGAGGCAAGAGGAAGGAGAGTTTTCTCCTGTCTTGGTTTAGGGCTGTGCTCGCATTATACGAAATTCTGATGATAAACAAAAATAAATTATGTACCAGCAACATCCACGCTGGCATCTTTGGCATAACTTACGTGTTACGGTAACAAATTCAGCATAATAGTGATAGTTTACTATCGCCCAGTGATGAATGGTTGGCTCTGGTTAGACAGGTTAGCACAAATATTTTTAGAAGACGTAAAACATTTGTGCTTTAGGGAGGCCGTGTGTAGTTGTACTGTGCAAACACAGCGCAAAAATAGAAGCGAGCAATTATTTTGTTACCCTTTGAAAAACAATGCGTCATAACTACGGTAGCCGAGATGCCGTAAAAGTGGACAAGGACGGCGCGGTCATTTTCTGAGACACTGACCCTTTTTTCCCTTGCCGAAAATTAGTAGGGGGGTTTTTCAGATGGAGAAATTTTTTTTTACCCGGGAGACCTAATAAAGTTTTTTTTGTGTGATTTTCATGGCAAATATTTGGAACATGACGGTGTCTGGATCTGAGTATTTTCACCTGTCTACAGGTCTGGATGATTGTAATAATAACAATGAAATGACCTCCTAACGGGGGAGCTCCGCTCCTCTCGACCCCCCCCCCCCCCCCCCCCCCCCCGCCGAGATTATTAACCTAACCTCTTAAAGGATGGGTGGGGCTCTGGAGGGGGAGGGTGTGCTTGTATGCGATATTAGACAACTGGGATTTCTACAATATGTATATAAGTTTTTAAGGTTCGCGGAAGTGGTTTAAATACTACACAGTATACTGAGGAAACAACATTTAGAAACTTAAGTGGTAACGGCGATAGCGAACCGCGCAATTCTCGTCCATTATAACAGAGTTATTTTGATTTTGTGCCCCATATTATTGATTGTTACCTTGTGAATTTTGCTTATGTTGATATTATATCTACTGCAATAGCTCGAAATGGGAACTGTATATAGGCCAAAGGTTTATTTAACTACACGCCTATACTAGGCATTTTATCAAAAAAACTGCATGTTGTTTCTCCAATACAATTATTGGTAAATCTTACAGAACAACGCCTCGGTAAGATTTACAAGACTAACCAACCAATATCTCCTTACCAAGCATGCACTTGTAATCTTACCTTGGAAAATGGGTTCAGGGTGCCTCCAAGCCTCTTGGAAATTACTTGAATTAGTGGAGAATTGTATAAGTTACCATAATAAATTAATGAAAATTAGGCCAATAAATGTCATTGATGCCTCCTTCCACCCCGCACATGCCATAGGAGCTAATTTCCAACTCTATTAATATAACCTCAAATCTATCCTGCAATCATGCTTGGGGTGAGGCATGCATTTCTAACTAAAACAACCTAAGCTTAACCTAACCTAACATACATTGATCCTACAAACAAAACCTCCTAATTTAAATGAAAAGATTAACTCACCTTTTTTTGGTCACGGGTGGCGGCTACGGGCGAGGTGACCGCGGGAAGGGAAAAGGGCTTGTACCAAGGGGTCATGACGGCGGTCCGAGCGACGAACGACCTACGTAGGTACCATGTGACGGATATTTTTTGCAACGAAGAGCAACGACGACAGTCGGCGTGGAAGACACGGGGGTACCCTGTCTTCGACCGTGACCTACGACCGTCGTCGTTGCTCTTCCGTTCCCAAAAAAAATATCCCTTTTATGGTACCCTTCGTCGGGCTTTTCGTCCTTCGACCGCCGTCATGACTCTTAGTACAAGCCAAGGCGCCCTCAGTCTTTCTAATCAGTTATTACTCAATATTTTTCACTAGTAAATTAACACAGTTTTTTTTTTTAATAACAAGAATAAAACTAAAAAAAATTGGGGTCATTTTTTATCTTATTACTGATCATTAGTTTTAGAATATAATTTTATCGTTAATTAAATTTTTATAGTCTATGGCCCGGTTCACGCTTCACGTTATTGCTGACGTAGTCTACGTGCGTCTTGTCATCAGTGCTCACATACGTCCAGTGACGTCACTTACTGCCTGTAAAGTTTTGAACCAGGCTCCGCACGATCACCTGCTGGAGCGTGTTGACGTCACTGACCTTGAAAGACGTGGTCCCACCCCTCACATTATTTTGGTGCTCCCAATTCTTTGTCGCGTCTACGTGGCGTGGCGATCAGTGACGTCACTCTGACTCACTGGTCGCCACGCCCACGTAGGCAATGACAGCAAAAACGTGTGTGTGAAACCCGCCTATCTTTTACTTTTTTTCTTTTATGTTTTCCCTTTATAAATTCAACACTTCGTCATAGGGTGATGGGGGTTTGCTAATCATGACCTGACCTGACCTGACCCCCCTGAGGACTGTGGGCAGGCGAAACAGTTGTGATGTAGTTGATTGGTCGCTTTCATTAGTGAAAATACATATAGGGGAAAATTTTGCAGCGCGCGAAAGCAAGGGATATCTCAAGTCGCGCGCCTGAGCCAGTGACAATAGCACCTATAGACTTCCATTGCCTTTGCAGTCGCGCTTCTGAGACGCGCGACTGAAATCGCCTCGTGTGAACAGGGTCTAACAGTCCCGGCCATTCAAACCTACCATGGTACAAAGTTTCTTGCCATCAAAATTGAAAATAGTTTTGAGGTATATTTGGTTCCAAAGACTTATAAAAAATAATAGATCCTTAATTCAACATAGGACAGAAACTACAGTATTTCTATAATAATATAAGCGAAAGTGTGTGTGTGTGTGTATGTGTGTGTGTCCGCGATAGGTTCCGCCCCCAGTGACGCAATCCCATCATATGGCACAGTTTTGGAACCAGGTCGACCAGGGGCCCATTTTAAGCCCACTTATGGGATGATCCGATCACTTTTATTTTATTTTTATTTTTAGTAGCCTATTAGCGAGAATTGTGAAAAAAAATGTGGGTTGCGAGAATTGAGGAAACCTTGATGTAGGGTGATGGGTAATGGGTGGGGTGATGGGTAATGGGTGTGGGGTGATGGGTGAGTGATTGGGTAGGGGGTGATGGGTTGGGGGTGATGGGTGAGGGAATAGGTGGGGGGTGATGGGTAATAGGTGAGTGAATGGGTGTGTGGGGATGGGTAATGGATGAGTGAATGGGTGGGGGGTGATGGGTAATGGGTGAGTGAATGGGTAATGGGTGAGTGAATGGGTTGGGGGTGATGTGAATGGGTTGGCGTTAATACATACATTTCTACATCCATGATTTCAGGAAAGTTAGAAGAGGCTATCTGGAGAGTCTGTGTTTGATGGGCCTTCGGCCCACTAAACACAAGTGGTGGGCCGAAGGCCCACCAATAGCCCTCCGCAGGAGCTAGCCTAAAAGTCCGCCCGGAGGGCGGCTTTGTGGCTAGTAATAAATAAATCTTAAATACTTTCTCACGTATAAGATTCTGAATGAAAATGCTTTCTATTGGATTAATTAAATTGCTTGAAAAAAAGGGAATTGCAATTTCATGGAAAATTAATATATAGCTTAAATGATCATGCTGCATTATGAAAGAAATTATGAGAATACACTTTCTTCAATCAACACTAATAATGCCTAGACTGTTGGATCTGAGTTGTTGGAATACTTCCAAAATTTGCATTATTTTGCTTTCTTAATATACGTTAACTATTTGAATTGGTTGTCGAGAGTTGCCATTTGTGGGAGAAAAATTCATAGGAAAAGAAGCAAATTTGACCTGTATTATAGTTAAGTAGGAAGACATTTAAGGCAATATCCAGCAATCCGGCCAGATATTTCAAGAAAGACCCGATAGCCGGATACCAGATAGTACAAAATAGGCCGGATAGCAACCCGATATCTGGTACATCCCTACTTCTAAGTTGCAGCACGGCGGAGCTATGATGTTGGGAAGAGGTGATATTTTTGTCCCGCCAGGCGCACCTGTTCATGAGGGTACAGTTGACCGGGGCCTGAGTCTCCATCTCGCCCCGCACAACCACAGGCCCTTCCTCAACGCATGCAGAGAAGGGGATATCATTCATAGCACGTCATTCCATCACCGTGGTCAGTTGTGCTGTGGGAGGTGGAGTGAAACGTAAGGCAAGGACTGCTGTCAACCACTGGACATAATAATAATGCCACAAAAGTATAAATATTGGTTGGACCAATGCCAAAGGAGGAAGGTTAACTCATTTCGGAAGTACCGCCCGTATCAATTTCAAGGGGTGTGTCTTCGCCCCGAGTCGTGACGTCACCATAGAAAACGAGAAATTAAGAGGAAGGTGAGGATGGGTAAATTTTATAGGGAACTCTCCCCACATCCCAGGACACTAGTCCTCTTATCGGTTGAGGTCAAGGTCTCTCTCTCTCTCTCTCTCTCTCTCTCCTCTCTCTCTCTCTCTCTCTCTCTCTCTCTCTCTCTCTCTCTCTCTCTCGATATCGATTATTATCGATATCGTTATACACAGGCATACTTTACAGACTAAGGCACTATTTGAATGTAAAATGTTTACTACAAGTTTATTTTACCCTAATATATCCACATCTTTTATATTGTTCATCTTTATGGGGAGGTGCCTATAAAACCTTCATTGACAGCCTCTTTATCAGTCAGAAAAAGTTGTTACGTGTTATGTTCTTTAAAAATCGTTATGACCATACCATCAGTATTTTCCGAGACTTCAAGTTATTAAAGCTTCCAGATATCATACTCCTTCAAACCAATCTTTTTGTACATAAATCCATACACTCTTTACCTTTAGACCTTGGCTTTAGAGCAATACCCTACAATGTAACCCGAAGACCACATGATTTACGTATACCATTGTGCAGGACATCACATGCACAACAGAGTATCTTGTCAAGAGGAACTAAAAGCTGGAACAACTTACCAGAACATTTTATTACAGATGAAAACTTAAAATCTTTCAAAAGTAACTTGATAAAAAGCATGCTTGACAAATACAATGAAAATTTATAAACTCTTTACAACCATAAATGTCATATTGTGTATTTTGAAATTTCACTGTTATGTGTTTTTTTTTTTTTTTACATTATTGGCCATTGCACATTATTCCAAATGATAGGATATTTTTTTTTATTTTTTTTTTTTTTTTATGCATTTAAAATTATTGGTTTACTATTGTTAACTTCCATATTATCATCCATAAAATGTTATATTTTCAAAATGGCCTGACCAGTCCCTTGCTATGTTATTATGTATTATAGCTTTCAGGTCCTATAAAAGCTTCGGCTTATTGGACCTGGCTTTATCACTATATGTAATATGTTCATATGTACAAAACTACATGGCCAAATAAATATATAAATATCAATATCAATCTCTCTCTCTCTCTCTCTCTCTCTCTCTCTCTCTCTCTCTCTCTCTCTCTCTCTCTCTCTCTCTCTCTCTCTCTCTCTCTCTCTCTCTCTCTCTCTCTCTCTCTCTCTCTCTCTCTCTCTCTCTCTCTCGATATCTCTCTCTCTCTCTCTCTCTCTCTCGATATCTCTCTCTTTTTTTCCTCATCTCTCTCTCTCTTTCCTCATATCTCTCTCTTTCCTCATCTCTCTCTTTCCTTCTCTCTCTCTCTCTTTCCTCATCTCTATCTCTCTCTCTTTCCTCAACTCTCTCTCTCTCTCTTTCCTCATCTCTATCTCTCTCTCTTTCTTCATCTCTCTCTCTCTCTTCACCTATTCCATCTCCAAACCTATGAAAAAGAGGGTTTCCTAATTAATAATGATAAGCTTATTTTCACCCGGAGGCATACAGGCAAAATATTAATAATGTGTATTTTATACTCTGGTTTGGGAGAGAGAGAGAGAGAGAGAGAGAGAGAGAGAGAGAGAGAGAGAGAGAGAGAGAGAGAGAGAGAGAGAGAGAGAGAGAGAGGGTTGTGGAAATTATCCACCAACCACCCTCTTATAATTGGTAGAGTGGTGGTTTGTTTCCCCCCCCCCTAGTGAGGGAGTTATTGTCCGCTCATCAAAGGATGCGTATAGGGATGTATATATATATATATATATATATATATATATATATATATATATATATATATATATATATAATATATATATATATATATATAATTATAATGGTAATGGGTAATAATTAAGGTAATTTAAGTAAATGATAAATACTGGGATGGATAATTGAACATTCCCATTATTATTAAGCATTTGCACCATAAATAATTAGCACTTTGGTTTGAAGTGTGGTCAATGGCCATTGGCTGCCGCCCATTAGATACTAGCCACTAAGATTTATGTACGTGGCTATAGGTAGGGTGGCGATTGCTGCCGCCCGCCCACCGGAGAAGTTTAGTACACTCCGAGCCCTTGAAAGGATAACATCTCTTATTAAATATACGTGGATTTGTATATATGAGATTTGTACATACGTTCACTTTGCACATAGTGTTAAATCAAAGGACGTGTTAAATACGACACAGTGATTATAGCCGCGCGTCATGGATAACTGGGTTATGAAAACCACTTGACGCCAACCACAATAACGCCTCCACCTTCGCCCTTCACGGGCAGTCTTGATCACGCGCTGACCACTTTGAATCACGGAACAGGCAGTATTGATAAAAGCCTACAACCATTTCAACCCACTATCCACCGATAAGTATCCTATTTAGTTGATTAGCTGGGGTATTGTGTCGGGATGAGATAGAAGCATGGGTTCAGATTATGAGACAGATTATATTGGTCAACACGATATTTCTGGCAAAAGGTTTTAAAACAAATTCTAACTGAATTTGGGCTGCTGATTACGAATATGAACTCAATTTTTGTCTATCACATCAGGATTTCACGATATAGCATTTTTCTATTTCTGATGAAAATGACTCATCAGCCTATATATCGAAGGTTTCAAGATAAAAACACGTGATTTTTAGTAATACATTTTGTATATTCTTAATCAAGGAATTACAAAGATTACGAAGTCCATGTACAAGTAAATCAAATATAGTGACAGAATTGAAATAGAAAATATAAACAATACATATATATGGTGCACAGATCAATGGCAAGTAGCAGTTATGTAATTTTTTTTTTCTTGGCTGATCTCTGATGTACAGCTTCTGGGTTGTCTCTCATCAAGCTCCAGCAATAATCCGCCATCATATGTGAGTCCCACCGGCCTTGATACCGTTCTTCCATTGTTTTAATGTCCTGATGAAAACGCTCCCCTTGTTCCTCGCTCACATCCCCAAGGTTCTCCGGAAACTTGTCCAAATGGCTGTGTAAATAGTGAACCTTGATACTCATTCTACATCCAAGATCTCGCAGGCTCATTAGTAGCTCTTCCACAATCTCTTCATAGTTGTCTGCTTTCTTATTCCCTAGAAAATTCTTCACCACATTACAAAATGCATTCCAAGCTCTTTCTTCTGTCTCATTCATTGATGTGATAAAATTTGGATCTCTCATTAGTATTCTTATTTGAGGTCCATCAAATATTCCAGCCTTTTTCTTCTCTTCACTAAGACCGGGAAAAAGTTGAACATATATAGCTGAAGCATTCTCCACTGTGATCAAGAGCTTTGACGAACTGCTTCATCAATCCAAGTTTTATGTGCAAGGAGGAAAGACAATCTTCTTCCTATCCACTAGAGGATCATTGATGACATTCTTATCGCCAGATGCAAACTCTGTCGCTGAGGCCCATTCTTTTTTCACCCAATGCTCTGCTGTAGCTCTACTGTCCCAGTAACACAGAAAACAGGGGTATTTTGTGTACCCTCCTTGCTGACCTAAAAGAAAGTTAACCATTTTCAAATCGACACAAATTAACCACCCATGAACATGATATTGCAACCTCTCTAGGACAATCTTGATGTTGTTATATTCTTTAAGTTTTACAGAATGACCTATTGGTACAGAGCCATACTTATTTCCATTGTGTAACAGAACACATTTCAAACTTCTTTTGGAACTGTCAATAAAAAGCCTCCAATCCCTTGAATCATATGCTAGCAGTCCCATAAAAGAAGTAGCCCTTCTACATCAGTACAATAGACAAGCTGGCCATCTGAATGGAAGTACTTACGCAGTTCTGCTTCCCTGTTACGATAAAATGGGGACACCTGTGCCGGTTTCAGCATTCGATTCTCTTGCAGTCTTGAAGACAACAGTTCAGCAGACTCTTTTGGTAGATAAAGATCTCTAACCAAATCATTCAAAGCAGACTGAGTAAACAGAATTGGTTTGTCACAATCTTCATCAGATGGCTGAAAAATATCTGTAGTGCCCTTCTTCATCAGTGGGAGCAGGTGAGCAGAGATCTGTTTCATCATTTTTTGAAGCTCAGTAAATATTGGTACAGGTATTTCTTCACTATGGGTAACTGGTCGAATAGCTGAAGGGATACTTGGGTATTGCAAATATTTCTTGTTTTTCTTATTGAAACCTTTTACATTGACAAGGCAGAAATAGCAGTCATCTAAATGATTGCTTGGTTCTCTCCAAACCATAGGCACTCCAAACTTAAGTTTAGCCTTCTTTCCTTGAGACCATGATCTCAAAGTCTCAACACAGGTTTTGCACACTTTGTGAGGAGCCCAATGCTTGTCTTGGTCTCCAAGTGGTACTTTGAAGTACGCAAAATACACGCTCTTAAAAAGTCAGTAATGTTGCGCCTCTGAGTCTTCAAAGTAAAGCTTCCACAGATGTAGCAAAATATATTTGGATCATTTGAGCACTTGCTTCTGTGAGATGTAGAGGCCATTGTTAGAGCAGCAACACCAACTGCGGACAAATAAAAGAAAAAGAGTTGTTAGCTACCTGAGTTGTTCCTTGAATTTGCTACCCAACCACCTACACCTTAGGCATTGTTTCACAAAAAAGAAACAACAGGAGAAATACAATAAATAACTCAATTCAATGTAAAATTCAATAATAAAACACTACCTGCGGACGATTGCTGTGCAAGTTGAAATGTGTTTGTTTACTTTCGTATCATAAAGAATGGGAATGTTATGCATGTTCAAAGAAAACGAAGATATTCTCCAGTTTATTGGAGACTGAATTAAAAATAAACCATATAATCCGGCCCTTTTGCTACACTACTCAATAGAAGGATAAATTTTTCTTGAAATTCATGAAAATGGAATATATGCCTATAGCGCAAAAACGTGATGTGATAGAGAAAATATAAGATCAGATTTGAATTCAGCACCCTCAAATTAGTCTAAAACTGTTCTTAAATTCCATGCCAGAACTTTTTTTTTTTTTTTGTTGACCAGTGAATTATAAGTCATATAAATCACCAAATTAATTTGGTTCCCCGAGTGAAGAATATTGATGTTCATGTGATTCAAGGTGGTCTTTGTGAGGCGTAATTATGAGACTACCAAAATTGCTGGTTATGCTGGAGGTGAGGTGTTTTGCGGCGTCAGATACAAGTCAACAGCCGTTCAACTACCATACGCCAGGTAGTAGATAGCATCAGAGGTTACGTAGACTAGTTAGTTGTAATAGTTTATGTGGTGGTTGGTCATAGGCCTGGTTATGCGCCTTGTTAGGCCAGCCAACAGCGCTTCCCACACTTATAATATAATTAATTATCAACTAACAATTATATATAGTAACGTAATCTTGCATTTAATATTTGATTTGAGTTAATTAACTAAATCATTGCGAAATTAGCTAAGCATTCATTATCAGCTAAATTAGCAATGCTCACACGGATATATGATAAATGTGAGTACGCAATTAAGGCAATTTCTATTGATTATATTAATTTAAAGACAGGTCTGCCATTGTTAAATGAGCAATGGGAAAAATATGAGGAGGCTTACTGCCTATATGAAGTTCAATTAAGACAAGCTGGGGATAAAGAAATGATTCACCAATGTGTGACCAATCATGAACACGAATGTCAAAGATATCTCGATAAAGTAATTGAATATGAGGGATTACTGGCGTGTGCTCATATTCCATCAACAGCTATAGCTTCTTTAACCCAAAGTTTGCAAGGTACTAAGCAAGAACCCCCCCACAGGGAGATCACGATTATTACGCCTGAAGGTAATCAGCTATATCAGCCACCCTCAGAGTTTAAAGATCCCTCGTTAGTGGGTATTTATCCTGCGCCTGTTACGCAAATCAAACAGCAGAATTAAGATTAAAACTTCTCAGCCTACCAGTAAACCACTTAGACCTACTCAAATAATAGATACAATCCCTAAATCCAGGGCGACTTCTAGTGAAGTACGAATAATAAATTGTGTCTTATGTGAGGGGGAACATCCACCCTCCACATGTAATATCTATTCAGATGATTACACGAGAGTTGAAAGGTTAATGCACCTTGGTAATTGCCTAACCTGTCTCCGTGGTAAACATGCTTCAAATGCATGCCCTATAAGCTTAAAAACTTGTAGGAAATGTAAACAATCTGTTCATTATATCGCTCTTTGTCCTAACAGTGATAATAACCCAGACCCTACAATATTTAAAATGGCAGTCACTAATAAGAGTAGTTCAGCAGCTGTTCCTACTGCCGAGTTGAAGGTGTGCCACAATGGTAATTCAGTCAATGTAAAGACAATGTTTGACAGTGGTGCACAACGATCCTTCATAAGCAGGGAGATAATTGAATTATTACAACTACCCATAATTAATAAAGTGAATTTAGCCATATCAGGTTTTCTCGCCAATAATGAGGCTCAAACCTTTGACATAGTTCAACCCCTAGTCCAATTAGGAAGATATAAATGTAGGGTAGCTGCTGTAGTAATAAATAATATAAGTATTAGTTTAACTGTTAATGGACTAAAAGACACAGCTGAAATGCTGAGGGATAATGGTGTTAAACTAGTTAGTAATACCTTCGAGGACGTTGATGGTCCTTTCAAATTAATAATAGGCGCTGACTATTTCGGGCGTTACCTAAGGAAGGTCATCAAAATACATAACGTCTCTATGTTCACCAGTGCTGGTGGTAAGGTAATAATGGGACCCATCCCACATACCCACCAAGCCGAACAAGAGGAGAGTATTCCTAGTCATGCACAGCCCCTATTAATTACCAGAATTAGAACATGCAACATAAGAAATAGAATCTTGCCGCAGGCCTAACGTGGTAGTTCCTGTCACCTAACACTACTATCCACCTTCATCCCATCCATGAACCATCCAGCCCTCTTGAAAGCTCCTAATGACCCGCACTAACTACTGTCTACTGAGACCAAAATTCCCACCATTCACCCCCCGTTTGTGTTGAACAGTTTTCCCTATTTCCTTCTAAACTACGCTTTTCAGTTAATCCGTTACTTCTTGTTCTCACCCTGGTTAAAAGCCGACATTTCCTAGAAAACCTCGCCTTTATTAAATCCCTTTATCCCTTAAAACTTCTATCAGATCGCCCCTTACTCTGCGTCTCTCGAGTGAGTGTAATTTTAATAACTTCAATCTCCTCTCATAAACTAAAGTTACGCATCCCTTGTATCATTTTGGTCATCCTCCTGCACTTTTTCTAACAACACTATATCCTCCTGTAATATGGAGACCAAAACTGACTGCATAGTCTAGGTGAGGCCTGACTAGAGCCAGATAAAACTTTAGAATACTTCCCCACTTCTACTTTTAAACACTTCTGGTAATGTATCCAAATACCTATTGCTCTATTTCTGCCCAAAACATTGTTTCCTAGTCGGAGGTCTGGGCTCACCCTCACTCCAAGATCTTTTTCACCTTCTGATCTTTTAGCGATACATTGCTTATGGTGTATCTATTACCAGGGTTTTTTCTACACATTCATAACGCTACATTTATCTATTAAATTCCATCTGGCCATCTGACTGCCACTCGTTAAAAATTTATCTAAGTCTCCTGCAATATGTTTTACGTCAGACTGTGATCCAATAATCCTACCTAACCCCCTTAGTATCATCAGCAAACTTGCTGATATCACTGCTAATCCCACTATCCAAGTCGTTTATGTAAACAAAAATAGTAACTGGGCCCAAAACAGCCCTTTGGAACTCCACTTGTCACCAGTCCCCATTCAGATTTGGAACCATTAATTGAACCACTTTCTTGCCACCCAATAAGTGAGGTAGTTAGGGGGAAAGTGTAATTCCAGTTTTATAATCAATACTCGCCACTAATGGAAATCCTAATAAAATGTTTCGCGAGGAATAATACCTCAAATTGAACACAGGATTATGGTTTAAGGCCTACCTGGCTGAAACAGTGTAAAATAATCCTAATCAGGTTTCCACTCAGCCAGACATATTGAAGATATAATAAGGAACCTGAATTGATCCCAGATCCTGTGATAGCATAGAAAGGTTTTCCTTATTGAGGCAACTAATCAAGACTATAATATAGTCTTCCATCCATTAAAAGGGGTAGGGTCTGATCCTTTGAAGTTTTGGATCAAACAATACAAAAGGAGGTATTTCCTGAGAATATCAGCTCATGCCCTTCAGCCAGCCCCATAGGAACAAATTGAAGATTTTAAGTTTTGTACCTAGATCATGAGGGATAATTAGGTGTCGGGTCGAATTTGAAACTGGCTCCAAATACCACCTGCCATCACCATACTAATTCCCAACGCCACCTCTCTAATTGTGGTGGAAGATATCATAGGAAATCTTCATGGCGGAATGGCTACAATATTAAACTGATATCAGGTGTACATTTTGGATAAATCATGGTAGACAGGCAGTCAATTTACCTCAAATTCTCAATAATATGATATTCTGAAGGTAGAACTAGTCTCCTATCTAGGTCCCCCTGAACTTCCCGCTGAGAGAGATCCAAATCAAATGAGGCCATGGTGATGACTATACTGGGATATTATAACATCAGGAGATAACTCTCTCCCCCCCCCGTCAGTATATGTCTGTATATTCACATGTACCTCTATTAGGACTATTATTTAAACACAACCAAAGACCAAAGTGCCGAACCATAATTCAAATGTTCCGGCGCTATTTTGGCCCGGGGTGATGTCATGAAGCGAAATTTGTTTTCGCCGGCTCCCGTTGTGAAAATTATCCACCAACCACCTCTCATTATTGGTAGGGGTGGTTTGTTCCCCCCCCCCCCCCCTAGTGAGGGAGTTATTGTCCGCTCATCAAGGATGCGTATAGGGCTTTATATATATATATTATAATTAATAATTAAGGTATTTAAGTAATGATAATACTGGGATGGATAATTGGAACATTCCCATTATTATTAAGCATTTGCACCATAAATATATTAGCACTATTGTTTGAAGTGTGGTCAATGGCCATTGGCTGCCGCCCATTAGATAACTAGCCACTAAAATTTATGTACTGGCTATAGGTAGGGTGGCGATTGCTGCCGCCCGCCCACCGGAGAAGTTTAGTACACTCCGAGCCCTTGAAAGGATAACATCTCTTATTAAATATACGTGGATTTGTATATATGAGATTTGTACATACGTTCACTTTGCACATAGTGTTAAATCAAAGGACGTGTTTTAAAAACGACCACAGTGATTATAGCCGCGCGTCATGGATAACTGGGGTTTTGAAAACCACTTGACGCCAACCACAATAACGCCTCCACCTTCGCCCTTCACGGGTAGTCTCGATCACGCGCTGCCAACTTCGGATCACGGAAAAGGCAGTATTGATAAACGCCTACAACCATTTCAACCCACTATCCACCGATAAGTATCTTAGTTAGTTGATTAGCTCGGGTATTGTGTCGGGGTGAGATAGAAGATGGGTTTTTGATTAGGTAAGACCTCATATTAAATATATGTATGTGACATAAATTGCTACAGGGGTGACACTTGACCTGACCTGATAAGACATGAGCCTCTCTCTCTCTCTCCCTTCTCTTTAAGCTAACAATACGGGGGGGTTTTTCGGGCAGATGACATCCAGGAGAAACTTTACCCCTTTAAAAGACTTTCAGCTGGGGAGAGATCGCCGTTTTATTTTTCAGTGTGTTTTTGGGAATTTTACATCTCGCCCCTAAGTCTTTCACATATAAAACCCTTCTGGGTCCAAGCTGTATCGCTTGTTTAAATTATTTATCACCAATTCCCCTTTCCATAAAAAATCTCTCCTTTCCCCAAAAAGTTCTCGGAGTTTTTGGAGCCCCCCTCCCATGTTTCTTTTTTGGACAAGTCTGAGACCCGGGCCCTGCTCGCTAGGAACCTCCCACTCACCCTAGCAAAGGGCAGCAAAAATTAGACGAGTCGTAGCGTTTAGGATGCGCTCGAAATTTTTTTGGGACCCCGGGCCCCCCCCATTTTTAAGACTCGAGCGAGTCTAAAAACCGCCCCTAATATTCTATAAGTTTTGGGCCCATTTATATCCCTATCTTTGGGATGAATTTTTTAATTACTGATTTTATAAAATTTGGGCAAATTTACTTCCTTTTACATGTAAATAACAGTTATGTGTATATTAATTTTAGTAATTTTTGTTATTTTTTTAATTAATTTCTTCTATTTTTAAATTTGGGTCTTTTTGGAATTTTTGGGAGAACGCTTTTTGCCCAATTTTTTCCTTTTGAAATTTCAACCCGAAGCCTGTGGAAACAAAGGGTGGGAAGATACGTAAGTTTAAGGAAGGACAAAATTTCACTGACGTCTTCGTAGGGGGGGATGGGTTGCGATATGGGAAAAGGAAAGGGAAATAGGCGGGAACACGGGGGAAAATATTTTAACATTCTTTTTTCTGCGGGTTATCACAATTTTGAAAAAAGGCAGATTTTTCGGTTCCGGGTACTAACAGCCCTATCGAAAAAGGCTCCCTGTTTATCATGCTGCTTCCCCTTTATAAGGCTTCGGGCCCACTTCATTGTTATTCAGGGTAAAGTTTAAAAAGTTATTCGGAAACTCATTTAAAAAAAATATAATATAGTGTGGGGGTGAGGCCCGTAAATTTTACTTCTTTACATCGAGGTTTTTCTGAAGAAAATTTTAGAGGCGAAATTTGGGGTTGCTTCCCCTGTGACAGGGATCAAAAACCACATACCATAAACCAAAAACCACAATTCTTTCCTAAGACCCCCATTGCTGCTGGGTAAAGTGCAAGCGCCCAAAGGTCTGTGTTTTATTAAAGTGGGATTGCCCGCTTGCGAACCGGATGTAGTACATTAAATATGGGGCCCAATTCGCTAATAATTCGGGGTGCGGGGGTTGGGGGGAACCCTAGTAATGCCTTGTTTCACTGTGGGCCTGCGTGGGCTTGGTGAAAATTTGTATTGTCAATAAATTTGGCTGTTGATTTTTACAGTGTTTTGGGTCTAGTAGGTCCAAGAAATTATATCCCAAAAACAGGGTAACCAGGAAAATAAGATCGCAATTGAAGGTTTATTAATATAAAAAAATACAAAAAAAAGTAATTAGAGTATATCTTTTTTTTTTTTTACTAACATCATCATCATTATTATGGATAATCAGAATCCCTGTAAATATATGAAAGGTTTTTTTAAAAGGGTTAAAGGCAATTGTCAGATTTTATCATATTCGAATGCCCTGTTACATTAACTTTTTACTCTTAAAACCCCAAATACTGTGCATATAAAAACAAAAATTTTTTGTGTTTTTTTACATATTTTGGCCTATAGCGCCTTTTGGGGCAGAAATGACCCGGGGCCCTCAAATTTGGTGGGCCCTCTGGGGGTTTCACTTGAGGGCTGTGTTTGAGGGTTTTGGTCCTCGCCCGGGGTTGGCGAAAGGCGGTTTTCTTATAGTGCCGCCTGTGATTTAGAGGCTCAAAACGCACCCCTGTGTCCCCCGATGCCTCGAAATCAAAGGTAATTTTAAGGGGCTTTGGCATGTGGGTGTTTTTAAAGGCCACTCGAGGGTGCAAAAAGGTTTTTGGGGTTTTTTGGGGGTCGAACTCCGGGTCACCGAGAACCCCCATCGAGACGCAAACCCTCCGCAAACCGGGGCCTCCCCTCCCGTACTCAAGAGTGGTTGAGTTCTTTAGTTGGTATAAAGCCCAGGACCAAGGCGTCTTCAGTGCGTAAAAAATTAGCCCCGTCTAAAAAAGGGAAGGAGCCCCACTTTTGAGGGCATTGTTTTTCCTTCCCCCTTTACCCAAATTTGGAACCTTACAAATCGCAGGAATGTCTTTTTTGTTTTGCCACCCAAATTTTCCCAATTCGTGAACAAAGTCACCCCGGCTTTTTTTCCCTTGTAATACAAATCCTCAAAGGCCTTAAAAGTCCCCCCTTTTCCTGCCTTCTCTTTGCCAGTGCGGGCAAAGGAAAACATAAATGGTTTGTAAAAGTAATGCCCCAAAACATAAACAGAAATGTTTTTCCATGCATTGAAATGATTTTTTTGATGATGAAAATTTAACCCTGTTTGGTAGATTCTTACCACGTCCTGTAATATGTTCCCAAACCCGGGGGCACTCCATCTTGTTTTTTTGTACTTTGTCGGATGTCTCTCTTCGTGGAAATTTTTTACATGGTTTTTTTTTTAGGAAGTTTTATCGGTAACGGCCGGAGCTTCCGGGATTTTTGGTTCCCCTTTTTGGGGAACACAAAAAAAAACCCCTTTTAAATTGTAAAAAATCTCCGTGCCCTTAAACAGAAAGAAATAAAAAATTGAAAGGAATTTGAGAATTTTAAATTTTAAAAAATTAAAACTTCTCCATTAATTGCCACCAACTAGGGTGGACCCTTGAACACATTAAATGTTTTTAAACCCTACCGGTTTAAACTTAGCTGCCATGCGTGGGGTTAAATAAAGCCTAGCCGTGCACATGGGCCACGGGACTGCCAGCAGCAGTACCTTTGGGCAAAGTTTAAAACAAATGGAACCCACGCATTTTGTGGCGGGGGGAGCTGATTTTTTGTTTCCCCGGTTGTGTGGAGGTCTTTGGGGTGTCCTTGGTAGTGTCTGGGAAAGCCTGGCTTTATATATCATTTAGGAAAACTCTTGTGTAAATTTTTGAAAATTAAAAAATCATTACGGAAAAACTAAACAAACGGTTAACCAAAGTACTTTTTATCATATTTTAATCAGGGTTTTTTTTTGGAACAGGGTGTTGAATAAGGGGTTTGACACAGTCTTTCACACAAATTTAAAATCGGTGGAAAAAAAAACCCGCCCCATGAAAACCCACAAATTCTTTCACATGTTTCACCAAACGGGGTTCTAGAAAAACGAGCAAAGGGATTACTAACCCCAAAAAAATAAGGATAAATACAGAACAGCGGGGTATTTTCCCATTTTACATTTTTTAAAAAATAGACAGGCATGTGGAATTTTTTTTAAAAAACATTTATTTATTTTTGAGTCTTACCTTCGTAAAACCATTTTTAAACTCATCCCGACAAAAGACCCCAGCTAAAACCAAAACCCAAAATACTTTTTCCGGGGGGTAGGGGGGTTTTAATTGGGGGGAAGGCTTATCATACTGGAATGTCCCTTTTTATTCAAGTGGCCCAGGGCCCGTACCTCACTTACAATTATACTAAACTTTGGTATTAACCCCCCACTTTACGCTTAACTTCCCCACCCCACCGTTATCCTCCTCGCTCTTTGCTTAATCTTTACCCGGTTTAAATTTAGTATTAAATTAATAGTGCTGGCGAGGACTTTTTAAAACCCCCTTTAAAACCAAAGTTAAACGTAGGAAAAAATTTAAAAAAGGCCATCGCTTAGGGGCGCCCCTCTCCCCTTTTAGAAACTTAAACGAATGCGAAAAAAAGTCTTTATAAAACAAAAACGGGGGCGCTAAAGTTACAATTAGGTACTATATAGGCGCTGCAGAAGGGTAAAATTTTGGGCAGAAAAATGTGAGGAGGAACCCAAAGAGTTTAAAAAAGCATTACTTGGCATTTGGGCCCCCTAAAAGCGCCCACCCCATTCTTTTTCTTATTGGGGCAAAAAAGCTCCTTATATATTATTTGGGCTTTGAATGATTTAAAACTGTAGAGGAACCCAAAGACAGTGGGATAAACTAAATATGTAAAGATTTTTGGGGTAAAGAGACCCACACGATAAAAGTTGAAAAAAACCCATTTTAAACAGTCCTTTTAGAAAATGGTGGTCATGGCTTTGAGTTTTCTTTAAACCCGGAAAAAATGGGAGCAATGTTGGAGTAATATGTTTTTTAGATGACTATAGTAGTGTAAGGGAGGGGAAAAATTTTTTTTTAAAATAAGTGCACCACAGAAAAAAAGGTACTTTTTTAAAGTTTAAAAGGGCTCTTTCTGCCGTCCTTACTAAATCGCGAATTTTTGTATAAGTTTTTACCCCCCCCCCCATGTAGTGGTGATACTGTAACTTCCCCGGAAAAAAAAAATTGATCTATATTTTTACTAGTAACTAGGGAGAAAAATGCTTTTTCTTTGGGGGCTGTGGTCCCTTTGCTGCGATGCAGCCGGCCGGGCGCGAATTTTTTTCCCTAATAGGTCTGCCCAAAAATGGGTGGGCCTTTGCGACGAATGGGCAGGGCCACCCCTCTTTGCTCCCCTCGCTCTCTGTCTCTGGCAATAAAAAAAACAAATCTAAGGGGTAACCCTTTCATCTTTAGTGGGGGGATATTTTAAATTTTTCTCTCTTTCTCTCCCCCTTTTCTCTTTATCTTTAGTGGGGGGATTTTTAAAAATCTCTCTCTCCTCTCTCTCTCTCTCTCTCTCTCTCTCTCTCCCCTCTCTCTCTCTCCTCTCCCCTCTTCTCCTCTCTCTCTCTCTCTCTCTCTTTATATTTAGTGGACAGGATAAATTTAAACTTCTCTCTCTTTTCTCTCTTCTCTCTCCTCTCTCTCTCGGTCTCTTTTCCTCTCCCTCTCTCTCTCTCCCCTTTTCTCTCTCTCTCTTTACGGAAATACCTTTTGGAGGTCTTTACGGCCCCTTTAGCTTTTCCCGAATTTCTTATGTTTTTATGCCCCCCTCTCTCTCCCTCTCCCCTCTCTCTCTCCCCTCTTTTTCTCCCCTCTCTCTCTCTCTCTCTCTCTCTCTCTCTCTTTCTTCTATCTATCCCTTTTTGGCCCGGGGTATTGAAATTTTTTCTCTCTCTCTCTCTCCCTTTTTCTCCCCTCTCTCTTTTCTCTCTCTCCTCTCTCTCCTTTTCTCTCTCTCCTCTCTCTCTCCCCCTCCTCTCTCTCTCTCCCCTCTCTCTCTCTTTACAAAGGGAACCCACCTTGTGTTTGGTCTCCCCGGCCCCCCTTTTAGCTTCCTGGAAAATTTTTTTATGTTTTTATGCTCTCTCTCTCTCTCTCTCTCCCCTCTTTTCCCCTCTCTCTCTATATTTTATATATAATTTTAAAATATTATATATATATATATAAAATATATGTATATATATAATATATATTTTATATATACCCCCTAACCACCCCCGGGGGGCCTACGTGGGGATTAGGGGGCGACGGCGGCCCCCAGCGGCAAAATTTCCCCCCAATGCCCCCCGTAGTGCCGCTGGGGTATTTTCAGAGAGGAAAATTTTTTATCTGTAAATCAATGTACAAATTTTTAAAAAAGTATTGCTTNAATATTTTTCCCGGGGGTTTTTCCTAAAAGGGGAAGGGGTTCAAATCAAAAAACATAACTCTCTTGTCACCGTGCTGGTGGTAAGGGTAAATATGGGACCCCCCCCACATATCACCAAGCCGAACAAGGGGAGGATTCCTAGTCATGCACAGCCCCTATTAATTACCAGAATTAAGAACATAAGAACATAAGAAAATAAGGAAGCTACAAGGGGCCGCGAGGCCTTACACGTGGTAGTTCCTGTCACCTAACACTACCTACATCCACCTTTAAATCCCCATCCATAAAACCTACCCACCCCCTCTTTAAAGCTCCCTAATGACTCCCCCACTAACTACCGTCTACTGAGACCATTCCACTCATTCACCACCCTATTTGTGAACCAGTTTTTCCCTATTTCCTTTCTAAATTTTCCGCTTTTTCCAGCTTGAATCCGTTACTTCTTGTTCTACCCTGGTTAAAAGCCTTTAAGAACTTTTCCTACCTCCCCTTTATTAAATCCCTTTATCCACTTAAAAACTTCTATCAGATCGCCCTTACTCTGCGTCTTCGAGTGAGTGTAATTTTAATAATTTTCAATTCCTCTCATAACTAAAGTTACGCATCCCTTGTATCATTTTGGTCATCCTTCTCGCATTTTTCAACAACACTATATCCATCCTGTAATATGGAGCCCAAAAACTGAACTGCTTTAGTCTAGGTGAGGCCTGACTAGAGCCAGATAAAGCTTTAGAATAACTTCCGCACTTCTACTTTTAACACTTCTGGTAATGAATCCTAATACTCTATTAGCTCTATTTCGGGCCTCAATACATTGTTTCCTAGGTCGGAGGTCTGGGCTCACCCTCACTCCAAGATTTTTTTTCACCTTCTGATTTTTTCCCAGCGTACTTTGCTTATGGTGTTCTATTACCAGGGTTTTTTCTACCAACATTCATAACGCTACATTATCAATATTAAATTCCATCTGCCATCTGATGCCCACTCTTTAAGTTTACTAATTTCTCCCTGCAATATTTTTACGTCAGACTGTGATCCAATAATCCTACCTAACTTAGTATCATCAGCAAACTTGCTGATTTTCACTGCTAATCCCACTATCCAAGTCGTTGATGTAAATCAAAAATAGTAATGGGCCCAAAACAGACCCTTGTGGAACTCCACTTGTCACCAGTCCCCATTCAGATTTGGAACCATTAATTGGAACCACTTTCTTGCCCACACCAATAAGTGAGGTAGTAGAGGAAAGTGATATTCCAGTTCATAATCAATACATCGGCCACTAATGGAAATCCTTTAATAATAATTGTCCGCGAGGAAATAATAACCTCAAATTGAACACAGGATTATGGTTTAAAGGCCCTACCTGGCTGAAACAGTGTAATAATAATCCTAATCAGGTTTCCACTCAGCCAGACATATCTGAAGATATAATAAGGGAACCTGAATTGATCCCAGATCCTGTGATAGACATAGAAAGGTTTTCCTTATTGAGCAAACTAATCAAGACTACTATATTAGTCTTCCAAACCATTAAAAGGATAGCTCTGATCCTTGAAGTTTTGGATCAGAACAATACAAAAGGAGGTATTTCCTGAGGAATATCAGCTCATGCCCTCAGCCAGCCCCCATAGGAACAAATTGACCAGTTATTAGTCTGTACCTAGATAGGGGGAAAATTGGGGTGTCGAGGTCAAAATTTAAAACTGGTCTTCCAAAATACCCCCTCCCCACCCCATACAAATTTCCCCAAACGCCACATCTTACAAATTGTTGGTGGAAGAATATCATGGGAAAACCCTTTACAGGCGGAAGGCACAATATTAGCTGTATCAGGTGTAATTTTGGATAAACAGGGTGACAGGCAGTCAAATTTTCCCTCAAATCTTCAAAAAAATATGATTGTCTGAAGGTAGACTAGTTCCTATCTAGGCCCCCCCTAACTCCAGCGAAGGATCCAAAAATAAAAATGAGGCAATGGTATGACTTAGGGGGAATTATAACAAGGGATAATCTCCCCCCCCCCCCGATCAAGTTATGCTGATATTCACATGCCCTATTGGACTATTAATTTTAAAAAAACCAAAGCCAAATGCCAAAACCATTTTCAAATTTTCCCGGCGCATGTGGCCGGGGGTGATGCCAACTGAAGGGAACTTTGTTTTCGCCGGCTCCCAGTTGGGGAAAATTTACCACCAACCCCCCTCTCATTTTTGGGTGGGGTGGGGGGTTGTTCCCCCCCCCCCCCCCTAGTGGGGGATTATTGCCCGCTCATCAAAGGATGCTATAGGGATGTTATATATATAATTATAATGGAAAGGGTAATAAAAAAGGTAATTTAAGTAAATAAAAATACGGGGGAGGAAATTGAACATTCCCTTTATTTTTAAGCTTTGCACCAAAAATAAAATTAGCATTTGGGTTTTTAAGTTGGTAAATGGCCATTGGTTCCCCGCCCATTAGATATACCACTAAGATTTATGTCCCGGTATGGAGGGGGCGTTTCTGCCGCCCGCCCACCGGAATTTTGTACACTCCGAGCCCTTGAAAGGAAACTTTTAAAATATACGTGGTTTTGATATATGAGATTTTACAACGTTCACTTTGCACATAGTTTAAAAAAAGGGACGTGTAAATACGACACAGTGATTATACCCGCCGTCATGGATAACTGGGTTAAAACCACTGACCCCCAACCAATAACGCCCCCCCTTCGCCCTTAAAGGGTAGTCTCGACACGCGTGACCACTTCGGGTCACGGAAAAGGCATATTGATAAACGCCTACAACCTTCAAACCCACTATCCACCCTAAGTATCTTAGTTATTGATTAGCTCGGGTATTTGTCGGGGGGGAGAAGAAGAGGGTTTTTGATTTTGGTTTTAAACCCCATATTAAAAAATTGTATGGACTAAATTTTTACAGGGGTGACACTTGACCCGACCCGATGACGAGCCTCTCTCTCTTCTGTCCTGCCCTTTTTACAAATCAAAATTAAACGCAACAATAATTGTAGTCACTAGCGCGAGTGTAGAGGGGTCTTTTTTTTTTTTTAGCATATAGCAAAACTTTACAAAAGGGGGGCAGTCTAACCACACGTGCAAGCACAATATACCATCCTATAGAAAACGGAGGATAACACGCTTGGACTCCTGGACAACACTGAGAGATGTCACTCTCCAAAACCCCGTAGGGATCCCAGAGGGTACGTCACAGAATTTCTCCCCCCCCCCCCCCACCCAGGGGGCGGTTTAAAAGAATGAGTTAAACCTTTTTTCTCTGGGCCTTGGTTTGGACGCATAGGGCGGGAATGGACCCAACCCCTAACTACGCCGGTTTTTTTCAGGGGGATTGTGGGGATAATCGGGTCGCCGCGGGGGGACCCCACGGAGGGAAAACTACGACGATGGGGGTTTAAGGGTTTTTTTGCGTGAAATTGATATTGCGGGCTATTTACCATTTCTGTTCTTGCTGACAACATATAGGAAGACCTGAGGAATGGCTGATGGCAGAGGCGTAAACCAGGAAAAACAGAGTCATAAAAAAGCCCCGTCCGAGGTAAGCAAGGGTAGGTAGTCGAGTGTCCCCGCACTTGCTTTCCTCTAAAGAGACTTGCTGTGTATTTTTTTTGGGTTTTGAGGCCCCTGCACATTTTGCCCATCACCTCAGGTTTTCTTTTGTTTTCAGCGAGAACAAGCACGGAAATAAGCACTGGAAATCAATTTTGCCTTAAACAACCGAAATTTTTTTTTTCGTCGGTTTTCCTACGTAAAACTCTTTTTAGGTTTTACTATTCAGGTTATGTAATATTAAAATACCTTTTTAATTTAGTTTCCTTTTTTTGTCTTTCCAAAATAAGTAGTGGTATACGGGGGTTTTAAGTGTTACTTTCCCGGCCAAAGCAAAAGAGAAAAAAATTAATTAAAAAGAGGTTCCCAGTTTTTCTAACAATTTTTCTACAAATTTGAATAGGTTAAACCTATATATATAGGAATGTAGATCATTTATAAAAGTTGCTACTATTTAGGTTCTGATGTTAAAATTTGCGGGGAAAGGTTTTTGAAAATCGATGCTGAAGGGCAGTGGGAAAAAATAAGCAGTCTCCTAGAAGCACTTATATACACCGTACGTGTTTTTTATAGTGCCATTTGTGTAGTGAACAGTTTTGATGTAAAATATTGCAGCAGTCGAAAGAACAGTTCAGGTACCCCACATACAATAATGATGGTTTAATTGTTAACTTATGCTCTATTAGGTTTATGTAGGTTGAGCTAGATTTACAGAAGAAATGTCTCGGGATAAGTTTAAGGGAATGATATATTTTTCGGTTAAGATTCGTTTCAGTGACCCTGCTTTATCTCGTTTATGAAGGACTAACCTTTTGTCATGCATGTCTTCAACTAACTTTCAAACCTCTTGGAAAACTGTTACTTCGGTCAAAATCACTGGCAAAAAAGATCTGAATAGAATAAATCATAGACCACTATATCTCTGGACTGTTCACGCTACAATGTTTTGAAATTGCCAGGCTGCATAGCGGCTTGCGGCCCGCCCGACAAAGGGATATAGTGGTCTATGGACTATCATATAGACTGGTTTATCAGTATATATGATATACTGTAATCTTCGTAAATGTTTGTTCTATAATATTATCAAATAAAAACAGTAAAACACGCTAAAGAAATGCCATTACGAGACTCTGATTCACTTCAACTCTTCGCCACTTAAAACTTTGCGAGTCAACTTTTATCATAAAGGGTATCAATAGAAGTACAATTTTATCAGCTTTCCATTGATGTATTTCGTTTTCTGATAAATGAATTAGAACCATGCATAAATTAACATTAAATAAATAAATAAAATCATCAATCGGGTAATTTTCCCGATTGAAGAGGTTATTTATTTAGGTAACGCTAATTTATACATGGTGCTAATTCTTTTATCAGAAAAAGAAATATGCGGCAAAAAAACCCTTGGCTTAGCGAAAAAAGCCAAGCGACTCATATGACAGTGACGTCACAATGCGCATCTACGTCACGTCACCTGATGTTCTGTACGATATTTCGCCGCTCTATGTGAGAACTCCTCAGATTTGTCCTACTTTGATGGCAGAATTGTTTTATATGATCACATTAATTCCTAACGAAAATTTTGGAGTTTTACGTATGAAACAAAATAATAAGAATTAATAATTTTTTGAATTTCAATATTTTAGGTAATTCGCTCTATATGGTAAACGCTCTATGCGAACACGTTTTATGCGGGACCCTAGTATATGATGGTTGTTGTTGTAAAGTTGGAAAGTTGTTGAAAAAATTTGAACTTGGACTGAAACAGGTTGAATTATCCAAAGTTTGAATCATCCGGGTTTGAATTATAAAGGGTTTACTGTATATATATTTAATATATATATATATATATATATATATATATATTATATATATATATATATATAATATATATATATATATATATATATATATATATATATATATATACACTATAAGGCTATGTTACAATACACAGTCACGGGTTCTTACAAACAACCAAGGAAGCTTAAGTCTTTTAGACAGGTCAGAACAATTATTTACGTGACAAGTACTCTCACTCTCAGGTGTGTGAGTAACCACACAGGCTCACATGGAGTCTGCTTTTGGAGCGCCTATGTCGCGTCTCCGGGGTCTCCAGCTCTCCTTCCGGCCCCTCGGCGTGTTATATAGGAAAGGTTTCATTGTTGAACAGTTGTTTAGGAAATTCTGAATAAGAAATCCTTCTGGCTTTGACTGAAATAAACTACCACACCCAAATTTAGCTGTGTATATTCAGGTGTGCAATGTTTATCAAGTAAGATAAGTGCCAATTAACCACAGGTACACATTACAGCTGACTGTGCATTCTCATGAATGCAAACAGCGACGGAACAACACGTATGTCCATGTAAACATTATTAAAGAGGTAGTGTCTGTCCGAGCAACACAATAACAAAGATGTGTTGCTGAAAGAGGCAGACACACGTACATACACCTCCAACATGATAACATGGTGATAACATGTATGTTTTATCATACACATACATATAATCTCTATCCAGTGCCATAACATCATTAGCCCTTTGAGCCTGTGGTGGGTGAGAACCCGTTACCCCGGGACACAGGGCTAGTGTAACATCCGGGTTACCACAGTTTCCTTCCCCAGGTTTCCCCAGGTACCCATTTATCAACCCCGAAAAGGAGGAAGAACAGCTGGCTTGGCTGGTCGTCGACTTGCTCTGGACCGGATTCGAACCAGAGCCCGCAGATTCGTAGCCAGGCACGCTAGCCACTACACCTCCCGACAGAGGCGACAGAGGAGGTAACCATCGGATAACTCGAACTTTCTGCTAATTCGACCCAGGTCTCCCCCCAATTAGTTTGAATTAGAGAGGGTTTACTGTATTTATTATGGCTGTACGATAATTTGGGTGTAGATTCGATAATTTTGTGTGCACTGTACGATAATTCTCTGCACCAAGTATGGCAACCCTGGATACCATGTGTGACGGTTGTGCGCTCTCCTTTTTCACCATAAATGTGTAAATTTATCGATCCTTTTGTTTCATAACAACATCGCTGAGTGACATCTGTGACGGCGCCTTCACTCGAGACACCGAGCGGGTGACTTGCTTGGGCACATCCACACGTTTGGATGGCCCAAGAAGCATTTTGTGCTGCATCCCTCTACGTCAATGCTTAAATAATTGTTCCCAGAGGTTCAGCAGCGCTTTTATGGATTCCTGGTAGCTGCTGCGGACCTGTATCCACCTCAACACCTCCTCAATAATGCTATAAGTATTATCGTTTATACAGAGAGTTGATGAAGTTAGGTTGGTAATATATTGTAGTGGCCCCAAGGTTGGGGCTGCACACTTGGCTAATTACCCCTAAAGGTCAAACCAACACCTGGCGTGACCTGACTCCGCCGTGACCCAAATACCTCCGCGCACTCTTCCCCTTCCTTGCCCTGGATGACGAGGATTCTCCAGTTACCATCCAACCACCACCGAGGCAACACATCAGTCCTCCTCTCTCTGTTCCTCGTGGCCTCCCTCCGCTGTACTTACCTACATATTCCCACTGTAATAAACTTGTGTGCGAACTCGTTTGTTCGTACGAGTACGAGTGTTTGATGTTACCCGTGTCTAGCTAAAGTGAATACTACAACTGGTGACCTCGAGTGTAGCTACGACACGATGGATAATACCGGTGCGTTCCTCCGGCTCTCACAGGTAACAGGAAGGTTCGACGGAATGCGTTTTCGACGATACCGTCGAAACTGCCAACATAGTGCATCGTCGAACCTTCCAAGTCAGCCCCGTCGAACCCTCTCATTCATTCCCTTCATAATATTTTAGATCTTTCATCATGCGCAATTTAACATATCGTTGGTATAAATTAAAATTCGTTTGTTAATTTGATATTATAATTGAAAATTGAATATTTGTAAACTCCCCCACAAACTTAATGAGGTTCCGTTTTCCCTTTTTCCCGTTAATTGATTGTATTAAATACAATATTAATGATAGGCAAGTTAAGTTTGATAGGTGTTACCACGTTAGGCTGGGAAACAACGAAGATATAGGGGGATCTTGACTGTATAGGCTTTTCACATCAATTTTGGTGGGCAATGATCTAGTAACTTTGCATTTTATATTAATCCTTTCAATGACAAAATACCTTTAGGTTTTACTCTATGATAGACATATTGGAAGTTTCGACGGAGTTCGACGGTACATTCGAAACCTCCATTTTCTACCGTCGAAAGTGCATTCCGTCGAAACTTCCTGTAATCCTTTCAGGTAACAGGAAGGTTAACTCTCCTCTCTCTCTCTCGCTCTCTCTCTCTCTCTCTCTCTCTCTCTCTCTCTCTCTCTCTCTCTCCTCTCTCTCTCTCTCTCTCTCTCTCTCTCTCTCTCTCTCTCTCTCTCTCTCTCTCTCTCTCTCTCTCTCTCTCTCTCTCTCTCTCTCTCTCTCTCTCTCTTCTCTCTCTCTCTCTCTCTCTCTCTCTCTCTCTCTTCTCTCTCTCTCTCTCTCTCTCTCTCTCTCTCTCTCTCTCTCGCTCGCTCGCTCGCTCGCTCGCTCGCTCGCTCGCTCTCTCTCTCTCTCTCTCTCTCTCTCTCTCTCTCTCTCTCTCTCTCTCTCTCTCTCTCTCTCTCTCTCGCTTAAGTGTAGCAACAACAAGTCTGTGATTTGTTCCAAAGAACTCAGCACTCCGGTATACCCTGCAGTTCTGGAGGATCTTCCAACGAGTACTAACGAGGACGTGGTCGATCTCCTTAGCTACCCCTCCGGCATTATTATACCATGTCCAGCGGTGCAGCTCTGGTCTCTGATACCAAGAACCTGCAATTCTCAACCTTCTGGACCTTGCAAAGTTCAGAAGCAGAGAACTGTTGGTGTTTCTGGTACCGGAGCCATGGGGACCAACACATAACTCGTAGCCATCTCTCACAGTGCCAGTAGTAGCATTGAAGTCGCCCAAGACAATGAGTGTGTCCCGAGGAGGACACTGCTCTAAAACAGAGTCGAGTTTGGCGTAGAACATCTCCTTCTCTTCAGTTTTACGCACCTCGGTAGGAGCGTACACTGCAACAAGAGACATGAAACCCAGATTGTGTTTCATCCTCACCCGCATTATACGCTCATAAACCGGAGTAACCTCAACAACTGACGGCTGCAGTTTGCTGGAGATGCCTATAGCTACTCCCCGTTCACGGTGACCATTGCTCATGCCGGACCAGTAGTAGGTGTAACCCCCACTGCTAGTCTCGCCACTGCCAGGCCTCCTCGTCTCAGAGAGTCCCACTAGTGAGGCAGCTTAGGTAGTTGATGGGGACATGCCGGATAAAAGCACCACATTTTTTCCAGGTATTCCTCAGAATCCAAGCTTCAATTCTAGAACCGGCGCCAAGCGATCCGAACATTTTTTTTAAACACAATCTTTATTTTTTTTATTATTTTTTATTTAACATTTTGTGCCTATAGCGCCTGTAGGCAATAGTGACCCAGGGCTCGGTAGTTAAGCCCCGGAGGTTCACTTGAGGGCTGTGATGGTTGGCCCTCGTCCGTGGTGGCGCAGGCAGGATTTTTATAGTGACGCCTGTGATTAGAGGCTCATGCCGCCCCCCTGTGTCATCCGATGCACTCGCAATCGAAGGTAGAGTTAATGGGCAGGGCATGTGGGTGTTCTTAGGCCACTCGACGGTGCAGAAAGATTTTGGTTTTCTTCGGGGATCGAACTCGGGTCACCGAGAACGCCACTGAGAGACGCTAACCACTGCTACCGCCTCCCCGATAGGATAGCCTGCATAATAGAACTTTTTTTTTTTTTTTATTTAATTAAATGCATATTACACCGCCGTTTCTGGATGCAAGAATTCTCGACGGTGTTGCTGTGGTGTATCTGCTTCCTCATACTAATGTCACCACATTCAATGCTAATGGCGTTTGCATCCCCACATCCTGAAGCTACTTGAATCCTGCAGAAGAGTCGATGTGGTCTGGGACAGCTTACATTGCCAGCAGTATCAAGGAGTCAACTAGAGAGAAAAGGGGAAAAGGTGTGCGGAGAAAGGTCGGCGGTGCAACCAAGGTGCCCAGCAACTGGCCCGACTTCCTCCGGGATTCCACAAACAAGGAGGAGCTTTTCCAGTTCCTTTCAGACAAAGTCGGCTCCAATGACTGGCCAGACGGAAAGGAGGTCTTCATAACATCAGGCACAGATGTGATCAGCAGAGGTTCCGACCACTCCATGCCACGATGTGACCATGAAGAGGCCGATACAAGGATTGTCGTTCACCTGAAAGATGCGCTGGACAAGGGATGCACCACCTGTTTGGTACGCACTGTCGACACAGACGTCGTTGTCATACTGATAGGAAAGTATCATTCCCTGACCAGCCAGCATCAGATGGCAGCCATCTGGGTAGCCTTTGGAACTGGAAAGAACTTCATGTACCTGGATATCAATGCCATATGCTATGCTCTGGGAAAAGATAGGTCAACGGCACTGCCTATGTTCCACAGCTTCACGGGCTGCGACACAACTTCCGCTTTCTTTGGCAAAGGGAAGAAATCGGTATGGGAGGCTTGGAATGCCTACGTGGAGGTGACGGAAGCCTTCAACAACCTCATGAATCACCCTTACATGACTGTGACAGTGAACTGCAAGGAATTCCAGTTGCTCGAGCGCTTCACCGTGATCATCTACAATAAGAAGAGCAACTTGGACTCTGTGAACGAGGCACGTAGGGAACTCTTCTCCCAGAAAAACAGGACAATGGAGAACATTCCCCCAACGCAAGAAGCCACATGGGGGACTTGCACATGGGGGACTTGCAGCACACACTGCGCGCAGTCTACCAAGCTGGAATCTGGGCAACCAGTGATCATTGTGAGCAGAAGCCTCCAACCTCAGAGGGCTTTGGATGGACTCTAGAGAGTGCAACGAAGACCTGGCGTCCTGTGTGCTCCAACCTGCCTGTGGCATCCCAGGCCTGCAGCCGACTGATCAAGTGGTTGCAAAAGCGCCATGTGCACGTGTGGAGGACGATGCTCATGCAAGAAGGCGCGGTGGAAGTGCACATAACTTTGCAGCTGCCGATGTGAGAAGTAGCTTAGCCGGCTTAGTGTGAAATGTAGTAATTGAATTTTGTGCAGAGAAGGGATTTAAGACATTAACACTGCATGTTTCCATGTTTTAATGTCAGTTGTTAGCAGATTCCTCCATTAAAACCTTTGAACTGACCTTCATGCTTTGCTCTCCTACTTAATTGTGTACTAAGTATGATTATTTCATGTGATTGAATTATAAACACCCCTAATGGGCCAAATAATGAGCAACCATACTCAGAAAATACCTTAAAACAAGAAACATGGCAATTTTGCACCATGTTGGGTAAATATACGCACGGTCTGAAAGAGTTTACATTTTTTCTTGATTTTCGTATGTGTTAAATTGCTCACATTACAAAAATGTATCGTAGAAGCATAAGAGTGGTCGTATCGCTTGGCGCCGGCTATAGAATCAGAGCTGGGACCCTGAAGATTGCCTGATCAAAATTTGGTTCTTTTATCCGGCATGTCCCCATCCCTTTGAAATTCGGTGCTAAGCTGCCTCACTACACATCCTTTCCTCACGTACACATATACACACACACATACACCACACCTCATCTGACCAGATCAAGTCAAATCACACACATACACACACACCCACATCATAGCCAGTATGTGATATTATCGTGAATATTTTCATCGTGTGGAGGATGAAGAGGGAGAAGGAAGAGGAGGAGGAGAGAGAAAAAATAGTACATGAAAAAGAAAGAAAGGAGAGAGAGAGAGAGAGAGAGAGAGAGAGAGAGAGAGAGAGAGAGAGAGAGAGAGAGACTACTCGCCCGGCGTGGTAACACTGCACCGTGACTGCAGCAGAAAAAAATATCTTGCAACATGGACCGCGAGGAAATCAGGTGGTAGTGACGGGACCTATATTCTCCACGAGTGCCGTAAAATTTATATTTCATCATGCATGACAGAACACAGAGTATCTTAAACAATACTTACTTATTGAAGTGGTTTTTGGGTCTGGCTAAGGACGCTAATAGGGAGTCAACATCCACCTCTCACTACAGTAGCCACTGTTTCATAGCAGATGACATCCAGGAGGAACATGACCACCTTAAAGACTTTCAGCTCGGGAGAGATCGCCGTATTATTTTCAGTGTGGCTTGATATTACATCTCGCACTAAGTCTGTCACATATATAAACCCTTCTCGGTCCAAGCTGTATCGCTTGATTAGTTATGTATCACCAAGTTCGTCCAGTACATCTCTCCTGTCACGAAAAGTTCTCGGGAGTGGGTGGAGCACTCCATGTTTACGTTTTAGGACGAGTCTGAGGCCCGTACCGAGAGTTGAAGGCGGTAGAGGGACGAACAGCGAGGTAGCGACGAACGGCAAACCTTCCATTTGTTACCGAGAGTCGACATCGGAGGTTGGTTGAGATCTCGCGCCTGCGACAATATAGTGGCAACAGTGCTGCTTCAAACTGCGGAGCCAGCGGTACGACTAAAATAGTGTATAATGTGAATTTGCCCTTATACTCATCAAAAACATCAACAGCAACGTTGCGATCGGCTATGAAGTTGATGAAATATATATTTAATGAAGTTAATTAACAGTAGAGGCGTGCATACGTAAGTTTTTCTACCGCTCATGTGAACATATGCGGTAAGAGAACCGTCTTGGCGGGTTCTGGCAGCGACCTTCATGGTGGCGACGGCTCAAGCCACTTCCCCCCCCCGCTACCCTGAACCTCCTTCATTATTATCACTAAAATCACTTATTGCCGCATATATAATACCTAATAATCTTATACTTATACTTAAATACATATTGGCAAGAAATTTTTTAACATATCTCTTAATCCCTCCAGATTAGGAATGTAATAAAAATTCATCGAAGGTTGCGGCGAAGACACGGGGATAGCCGTGTCTTCAACCTTGACCGCCAACTGCGTCCTTGCTCTTCGTTCCAAAATTACAGGGTTTTTTATACGTCTTATGGTAAGCGAAGGTCTGCCGTTCGTCGTTCTACCGCCTACCGTCATGACTCTCGGTACGGGCCTGAGACGCCGCCCTGCTCGCTAGGACACCTCCCACTCAGCCCTAGCTAAGCAGCGAAATTAGGACGAGTCGTAGCGATTTAGGATGCGCTCGAAATTATTTAGGACGCCGGCCGCCATTTTTAAGACTCGAGCGAGTCTAACTTAGTTTAAGACGCGTCCTAATATTCTATAAGTATGGGCCCAGTATATCCCTATCTTTGGGATGAAGTATTTAATTACTGATTTTATGAAATTGCTAATACTTCCTCTACATAGTAGAACTAACAGTTATAGTAGTATATTAGTAGTTGTAGTAATTATTGTTATTGTTAATATAATTTCTTCTATTAATGCAATTGTCTATGAATTGAATTTTTAGGAGATAAGCATGTTGTCAATGTTTGCCTTTGAAATTTCAAGCAGAAGCCTGTGGCACATAAGGTAGGAAGATACGTAAGATAAGGAAGGACAAAAGTTAACTGACGTCATTCGTAGGTTGGGATGGGTTGCGATATAGGAAGGAAAGGAATAGGCTGGGAACACGAGGGCAAATATTTTAACATTCTGTTTCTGTCTGTTATACACGAACTTGCAAAAAGCAGGCTTTTCGGTTCCAGGTACTAACAGTCTATCGCAAAAGGCTGCTATCATGCTGCTTCGCCTTATAAGGCATTCAGGACCTCTTCATTGTCATTCATGTGAAGTTTAACAAGTTATTAAGGAAACTCAGTTAAAAAATATATATATATAGTGTGTGGTGTAGGTCGTAAATCTTACTTCTTTACATCGAGGTCTTCTGAAGAAAGATGTTAGAGGCGAAAGTTGGTTGCTTACACTGTGACAGGGATCACAAACCACATACCATAAACCACAAACCACAATTCTTTCCTAAGAGCCCCAGTGCTGCTAGGTGAAGTGCAAGCGTCCAAGGTCTAGTGTGTGATTAAAGTAGATTGTCGCTTGCGAACACGAGATGTAGTACATTGATATAGGCCCAATTCGCTAATAATTCGTGTGCAGCGTTCGAACCCTAGTAGATGCCTGTGTTTCACTGTGGCGCCTGCGTGTGGCTTGGTGACAATTTGTATTGTCAATAAACTGGCTGTTGATGTTACGAGTGATTTGTCTAGATAGGATCCAAGTATTATATCCCGAAAACACGGTAACCAGGAGATAAGATCGCAATTGAAGAGTTTTATTAATATAAAGAAATACAAATAAAAAGTAAGTTGGAGTATATCATTTTTTTTTTTTACTAACATCATCATCATTATTATGGATAATCAGAATACCTGTATTCTATATGCAAGGTGTATTTAAAGTTCAAAGGCAATTGTCAGATTTTATCATATTCGAATGACTGTTACATTTAACTATTACTCTTCAAACCCAAATACTGTGCATATAAAAACAATAATTTTGTGTTTTTTACATATTTGTGCCTATAGCGCCTGTTGGCAGTAGTGACCCAGGGCTCGAATGGTAGGCTCTGGAGGTTCACTTGAGGGCTGTGATGATGGTTGGTCCTCGCCCGTGGTGGCGCAGGCAGGATTCTTATAGTGCCGCCTGTGATTAGAGGCTCATACCGCACCCCTGTGTCCTCCGATGCACTCGCAATCGAAGGTAGAGTTAATGGGCATGGCATGTGGGTGTTCTTAGGCCACTCGACGGTGCAGAAAGGTTTTGGGTTTCTTCGGGGGTCGAACTCGGGTCACCGAGAACGCCAGTCGGAGACGCTAACCACTCCGCTACCGCCTCCCCTACTGTACTACAAGAGTGTTGTTGAAGTTACTTTAGTTGGTATGAAGAGTCAGGAGCCAAGGCGTCTTCAGTGCGTAAATATTAGTCCGTCTAAGAAAGGAAGGAGACCACTCTTGATAGCATTGATTCCTTCGCCCTTGATCCAATTGGAAGCCTTACGAATCGCAGGAATGTCTTATTGTTTTGCCAGCCACTCTTCCAATTCGTGAACAAAGTACAGCCCGGCTTTTCTTCCTTGTAATACGTAATCCTCGAAGGCCTTAAAAGTCGCCTTCACTGCCTTCTCTTTGCCAGTAGCTGCAGAAGGAAGAACATGAATGGTTAGTGTCAAAGTACATGACCCAAACATAGAACAGAATATGTGATTCATGCATTGAAATGATTTGTTGATGATGAACAAGTATCTGTTGGTAGAGTTACTTACCACGTCCTGTCATATGATTCCAACCGGGGCACTCCATCTTGCTGTTGTACATGTCGGATGCATCTCTCGTCGTGGTAATTTTACATGGATGGCTTAGGAAGCTTATCGGTATACTGCCGGAGCTTCCGGTACTTCTGGTTCTCCTTTTGGGACACAAAAGAAACCCTTTATGTAAGAATCTCCGTGCCACCTAAACCCTTGACAGCAAGTATAACAATTGCAAGGAAGTGAGAATATTAATGTTAACAAATTAAAAACTTCTCCATATAATTGCCACCAACATATGGTGGAGCTTGAACACATTATAATGTTCTTAACCTACCGGATTAACTTAGCTGCCATGCGTGTGGTTATAAAGTCACTAGCCGTGCACATCGGCACGGTGACTGCCAGCAGCAGTACCATTGCAAAGCTTAACAGGATGGAAGCACGCATCTTGTGGCTGTGGGAGCTGATGGGTGTTGCCGGTTGTGTGGAGGTCGTTGGTGTGACTTGGTAGTGTCTGGAAAGCCTGGCTTTATATATCAGTCAGGACACTCTTGTGTAATTCTTGACAAGTAAAACATCATTACGGAAATCTAAACACACGGTTAACAATGTACATTTGTATCATATTTCAATCAGGGATTTTTTTTGGAACAGGGTGTGTGAATAAGGTTCGACACAGTCTTACACACAAAATAAACTCGGTGGACAAAAAATCCCGCCCCATGAACCTACACTTCTGCACATGTACGACCAACGGGGTTCTAGAAAAACGAGCATGGGATTACTAACAAAGAAATAGAGGATAAATACAGAAGCAGCGATATTCCTATTTTACATTTATAAAAAATAGACTAGGCATGTGGAATTTTTTTGTCACAAACATTTATTTATTTAGAGTCTTACCTTCGTAAAACACATTTTTATCTCATCCCGACAAAAGACCCCAGCTAATACCAACCAAGATACTTATCGGGGGATAGGAGGGTTGAATTGGGGTGAAGGCTTATCAATACTGGAATGTCTTGTTATTCGAAGTGGCCAGGGCCCGTATCCTCACTTACAATTAATACTAAACTTTGGTATTAACTCCCGACTTTACGCTTAACTTCACACTCACCGTTATCCTCACTCGCTCTTTGCTTAATCTTTACTGTTAAGTTTAGTATTAACTTAATAGTGCTGGCGAGGACTTCTAAACCCCTTAATACCAAAGTTAATCGTAGGAAAAATTAAAAATGGCCATCGCTTAGGAACGCCCATCTCCTCTTCAGAACTTATCGAATGCGAAATAAGTCTTTATATAACAAATACGGACGCTAAAGTTACAATTAGGTACTATATAGGCGCTGCAGAAGCTAAATATGTGACAGATAATGTGAGGAGGAACCTACAAGAGTTTAAAGAAGCATTATCTTGGCATTATGGGCGCTATGCGCCCATCCCTATTCTTTACTTATTGGGGCAGAAAAAGCTCCTTATATATGTATATGGACTTTGAATGATGTAGACTGTAGAGGAACCCAAGAGACAGTGCATAAACTAAATATGTAACTGATTTAGTGTAAAGAGACCTACACGATACAGTTGAAAAGAACTATTTAATCAGTCTTTGAGAAAGTGGTGGTCATGGCTTTGAGTTACTTAACCGTAGACAAAATGCAGCAATGTTGGAGTAATATGTTTGAGATGAGCTATAGTAGTGTAAGTAGGGGAAATATTTTTTTGAAAATAAGTGCACCACAGAAAAATAGGTTACTTATTAATGTGAACAGGGCTCTTTCTGCCGTCCTTACTACTCG
>JACEEZ010021494.1:27500-35000 GCA_016584305.1 Chionoecetes opilio | reverse complement strand
TTTTTTTGAGTAATAGGTGAAGAAATTGGTTTTTGAGGGATTGAACAAAAAAAGGGTTTTTCTTTGCCCCAACAGAAATTCTAAAGATCAAAGTTAGGCGCTCGTGGCATCTCTCCGTGAAAAACTTTGTTCCCGTTTAGTTGGACGTCTAATAAACGATGTTTTAAAAATGCGGGTAAAATCATCAGCGTAGGGTGGAGAGGGTTTTGCGTTAACTTAAAAAGATCAAAAAGGAATAATAGAAAGAAGTGGGTGATGGGACAAAACCCGGGGAAACACCACTATTGAGGGATTTAGGAGGGGGAACAATGTCCGTCTACAGAGCTGCAAAAAAACTTTTAAAAAAGGAAATTTAAAAATGTAGGTCCCGAGAGGGGAAAAACCCCCGAATGAGGGTAGTTTGGAAATTAAAGATTTTTTCCCAAAACCTATCAAAAGCTTTTGTATGTCAAAGGCAAAAGCAAAAGTATCACCAAAACCCCAAAAGGGGAGTATAAAACCAAATTCAGTTAGGAAAGCTAGAAGATCCCAGTAATCCCCCTTTAGGGAAACCCCGTACTGACGATCAGGGTAGAAGATTGTAAAACAGATAGATGCTTAAGAATCTTCCCTTTTTAAGGATAGATTCAAAAACTTTAGAAAAGGGAGGAAGTCAAAACTATAGGACGGTAGTTTTTAAGGGTTTTGAACGGTCACCCTTCCCTTTGGAACAGGTTGGATGTTTGCAAACTTCCAGCAAGAAGGAAAAGGGGGAAGTAGATATGCAAAACGGAAAATTTTTACCCGGGAAGGTGCAAGCACAGAAGGGACAGTTTTTGAGAACAATAGGAGGGACTCCGTCAGGACCGTAAGCCTTCCCGGGGATCTAGGCCGGGAAAGGGCAAAGAAAACATCATTACGAAGGATCTTAATGACAGGCTAATATAGTCAGAGGGTGGAGGAGAAGGAGGAACAAGCCCTTCATAAACCCAGAGTGGAATTTTAGCAAAGGTTTGAGCGAAGAGTTCAGCTTTAGAAGTAGATGAGACAGCTGTGGAGCCATTTGAGTGAAGCATAGAGGGAAAGATGAAGAAAAAAAAATTGTTAGAGATGTCATTAGCTAGATGCCAGAAGTCACGAGAGGAATTTGATTCGGGAAAGTTTTTGACATTTTCTATGAATGAAAGAGTTTTTGATAAGTAGAAGAAAAGTTTTGGCATGATTACGGGCGAAAAAATAAAGGGAAATGAGTAAAGGAGATGGATGCTTACGGTACCGTTTGTGAGCCACCTCTCTATCTCGGACAGCATGAGAACAAGCAGAGTTAAACCAAGGTTGACGGGCTTTAGGATTAGAGAAAGTATGTGGAATGTACGCCTCCATGCCAGAGACTATGACCTCAGTTATGCACTCTGCACAAAATAACAATTACATAATAACAATTACATAATAACACAGCGTAATAATAATAACCTACAATCAGAATGGGTTTTTTTAATTTTTTTTTTATTTACATTTGTGCCTATAGCGCCTGTAGGCAGTGGTGACCCAGGGCTCGGATGGTAGACTCTGCCGGTTCATTTGAGGGCTGTGATGGTGGTTGGTCCTCGCCCGTGGTGGCGCAGGCAGGATTCTTATAGTGACGCTTGTGATTAGAGGCTCATGCCGCCCCCCTGTGTCCTCCGATGCACTCGCAATCGAAGGTAGAGTTGATGGGCAGGGCATGTGGGTGTTCTTAGGCCACTCGACGGTGCAGAAAGGTTTTGGGTTTCTTCGGGGATCGAACTCGGGTCACCGAGACCGCCAGTCGGAGACGCTAACCACTCCGCTACCGCCTCCCTGTTTGCAAACAGTATCCATACATCTAAAGCTAAAATGATATTTTGATATTGAAATGCAGTCAGTAATTAGGAGCATGAATCCATCATGCAACTAGGGGGGGGGGGGCACTCAGTAGAGCGCATACCTCCGCCCGAATATTTCATCAATTGGTTGCCATGGCAACAGTTGTGATTATATATATATATATATGCACTCAGTATGAGCGCATACCTCCGGCCGAATATTTAATCAATTGGCTGCCATGGCAACAATTGTCAATAGATTTCACCAAAAATTAAATCAGTTCTTTCTTATACCAAATAGACTTGGTATACTGAGTTTGGTCCAAATCTATAGGTAACTTTTCGAGAAATCCTGTACACTAACAAACAGACAGACAGACAGACAGACAGACAGATCGGGGTGAAAACATAACCCCTCCAACTTCGTTGGCGGAGGTAAATATACAAATAGGTAAATACGAGTACTCTCTCTCTCTCTCCTCTTCTCTCTCTCTCTCTCTCCTCTCTCTCTCTCTCTCTCTCTCTCTCTCTCTCTCTCTCTCGTCTCTCTCTCTCTCTACTCTCTCTCATCTCTCTCTCTCTCTCTCTCTCCTCTTCTCTCTCTCTCTCTCCTCTTCTCTCTCTCTCTCTCTATATATATATATATATATATATATATATATATATATTGATATTCTTAAGTTGATACATGAAGATTTTCAGGACGGCAAAAACACTCGTCACTTCTTCGGGTTCTTTATGTACGTGCAACAAGTGCAAGTCCAAGTGCCAAGGCACTGGCATCATCAGGCTAAAATGGTTTTAAGTGTTTATATATATATATATATATATATATATATATATATATATATATATAGAGAGAGAGAGAGAGAGAGAGAGAGGAGAGAGAGAGAGAGAGAGAGAGAGAGAGAGAGAGAAGAGAGAGAGAGAGAGAGAGAGTACTACTCGTATTTACCTATTTGTATATTTACATGATGGATTCATGCTCGTAGTTACTGACTGCATTTCATTATCAAAATATCAATCGTGTTGACTCGAATCGTGTTGACTCCAATCGTGTTGTTGCTGTCGTTGGTCACTAGTCAAAGTGCCTCGGGGTAGACCACGTTCCGTGTGATTCCAACCCTTTGTGTTCCGTGTGATTCCAACACACACACACTCACAGACACTCACACTCCGCTCTCCGGGCGGAGCGGAAACAGATGGGTTGTTTCCTTAAAACCCGAGCCCCTGTCCACCCAGCAGTGAATGGGTACCGGGTGTTAGCCGGGGTTTGTGACCTGTTCTCCGGGGTGCTGACTTCGGCCAACACAAAGCATTAAGGATGAATGGTAAAATTGTTGATATGGAGACGGGGCCACACGAGCATTGCTCTGGACCCAGATAAACCACAATACTTAGTATTGTTAAGCGTACTTAGCAGACGAAAATTTGCTCATCTTACACTTAAATATTAAGGGAATGCTTATCCGAACCAAAATGCTTATCCGATTTAAGTATGCTTAACAGGCACCAAAGTTAAGTGTCCTTGATGAGCATTGGACATGCTCAAGTCGTTTCTCCAGCACTCATGTTTTCACTAGGCCAAGATGGACGCACAACAACTAGGAATAATCCCTCCCGAGGCCAAAATGTACAGGCCTAGAAAGACGTTATGGATATGTATGATGATGCTGACCTTATTAAAAGGTACAGGCTGCATCGCGAATGAATAATATGCTGTTTCGGGAAAATATGCAGTTTCGGGAAAATATGCAGCTTCGGGAAAAAGTGCAGTTTATGACTTGCAATATTTTAAAGACAAGTTTGAGTTTTTTAGCTTAATATGTGATGCTTTCCCTAATGGAGATAGTTGTTTTTTTAACTGTACAAGCCTAAAAAAAAGTGAGTGTTTTGCAATTCGAAAAAGTTATGACAAATTTCTACTAATAAACTTTTTAGACGTTTTGACGGGAAAAGACACTCCATTTGTAAAAACATCAAATATTAATCTAATCAAACCATCAAACTAACCTAACATAACCTTCTAACTAACCTAACCTAACTCTCTAACTAACCTAACCTTACCTAAATATTAGCCTTTTTAATTTCCGACAGCGGTTATACAGGTTAGAAATACCCCTTATGATGAGAACGAAACGTTTAGATTTAAAACCACCAATCACATATTGTTTTAAACTGCACATATACCGTCACAAGTCATTATATTACCCATCTGGTACATTTTCGTTATTGGGCACCACTGATTTCGAGGTCGAGTCTTTGTTTACCTGAAATGTTTTATGTGTATTGATTGAATCTGGGGTAAAATTCTAGAGTTCTATCCCGCCCTCATTAGTGTTTTTTTCCTCTCCAGACCTTCACATATCCCTTCACATACCTCTGAAAACGTAATTATGAAGTGGGGGAGAGATACCCCCCAACCAGCCTAAACGACTCCCCCTTGGAACAAAACAAAAGAGGTTAATATTACAAATTTAACTTCGCTATAACCTAACCTAACCAATAACCTCTTAGCGAGCAGCCCCCCTAAAAAGAAAATACTAACCTAACCTCAATATAACTTAACCTAACCCTGGTAAAATTTTCGAGTCCTTTCCCGCATTTAGATCTCGCATGGAGGTTATTGGCAAGGGTAAGTTAGGTTAAGGGTAATGTATTTTCAGCCTTATATCCCCCCATAGAGTTTTTACCGCATATATTTTACGTCATCCACATCATCTACTACCCCGATAAAAATCCTTTCCACTTTCCCGCCCAAAACCCCGCATTCCCGACGGGTCCCTAGGTTTGTTAGGGAGGAGGTGGATAAATGCAAAATGAGGCATTTCGGACGATTTTTAATGTTACCATCATTCTTAACACATCAAAATGTATAGAAAACGAGCACGCTCCATCTCGTTACTCTAATTTAAACTAACCTAACCGTTTCTGGCTGAAATAACATTCAGCTATGTAGGTAATTGACAGCGAGCTTCGCTCGCTGTCGCTTACCATAAGACCCGTGGAACTAAGTCTCCGTCAAAAAGTGTATAACTACTCCTAATTATTGTCGGATTGAGCTGAAATTTGACATACCAGTAGTGCTGTCAAAATCAATGGGGGTCGTCGGAAGAAGTTTTTTGCGTAAAACAAGCCCTTAATGAGTAATTAGCGTAAACTACTCCTAATTATTGTCGGATTGAGCTGACATTCGACATCCAAGTAGTGCTGTCAAAATCAAGGGGGGTCTGTAAAACAAACTTTTTGCATAGAACAAGCCCTTAATGAGTAATTCACATAATGAGTTAATTGGCTGGAACGTGGCTCGCTGTCACGTTCCAGCCGCAAGAACTGAGCCAAAAGCAAAGGGGCCAGAGGCTGGACGTCTATACTTTCTATTTTTTTTTTAACTTTTTAGTGCTCAATATCGAAATTATAGGCTACCCACCATTTAGTGTGTCCAGGAATGCATTTATCTAAAGCAGCTACATGTCCAATTTTTTTGCCCATTTGTATTCCTTACATTCCTGCCTTATGCCTTGATACAGATACCCAAAGGGACAACTGTATCTACAAATCACCGTGTATTATTGGTATACTATTGAAATCCATCAGTATTTTCGCATAGAAATGTTTGGTGGTAATCATATATATATCACTTGTTTAGAGGCAACTATGATAGCCACCCCAGTGGGCCAGTAAGGTAAGCTAAGCATTTGATGAATGCCGTTGACAAGATATGAAAGGACCCCACTAAGGGGGTCCTTTAAAAACTTTTCAGTCCTGCGTACAGCCGTACACGGGATCAAGGATATTAGAAAGATATATAATATCCTTGCACGGGATGTACTGCCAAGTACAAACAAATGTGGCGCCACCCTGCAGTTGCCGGTCCGAAACAAAAATCATAATTTGCCCTCTGAATATCACATTTTGGTCCATATCTTTCATCACAAAGTTCATATTACCTTCCATTTACGTTGTTAACATATGAACTTCAACCATATATACGGTAACACTGACAATTATTATAATTTAAAAGTTCCTCTCTTTTGCACTTTCCTGTTTTCATACTTTTATGATTTACCTAAGTTTTCCTTTAAATTCTTTACTTAGCGAGCGCTGAGCATAACTGGAAGATACACTTAACTAGTTTGCTCAGTAAAGTACTCCAGCACAGGAAATAAGTGTAAGTCCTCCTTATACTTAAGTTATTATTGTTCATATGGGCCCTGGCCCTGTAAAATACAACTAGATGAATACAACTAGATGAATACACACAAACGTCCATGAGTCTACTGAGTTTGTGGAATGCGACAAGACATTACCGCAGAGTTTATCCTGTAATCTAATACTCCTAAAGTGTTTTAGCCCAAAAACCCCCTTCAAAATGATTCAATCGACATGGGACCAAGCCGCTTACCACCTACGATTTATTTGCGATTTTTTTTAGCCTACTCTCATCAAAATTGAATTTACAGTTTCGGCTACCCACAACAGACCGACAGACACACACACACACTAGGGTACGCCGTATAACAAAAATTCTTTTTCTCAACTTTGGCATGCCAATTTCCTATGTAAAATAGAATTCTAAGACGATTTTATCTATTTCTATATTTGCATTTGAGAAATTCTTACTATGCAAAATCGCACTTTTATATTGCACCCTTATCGAATAATGCTTAAATGAGTACGCAGTGTCCGGTTGGTCCTGTTTATTGCATCATGCACCAATATGAGTTCCAAATGACTAGCGTGGTAAGCTCTTTCTGATCAGTTGGTTCATCAGGCACTACATCACAGTGTAACAGCCTCTACGTTGGCCTAGAACGTGTCCATCATGTCCTTCTTAGACCTGAAGCAGGGCATGGTCTCCAGGTGGTGGGCCCGAGCCCGGATGAACCCGTCTCTGGCCTGCTGCCCCACCACTGCTGCCGCAGCCTCTGTCACCTGCTTCACGACTCTTTCGGTGCTCTGAGTGTGGATAGAGAACTCCGGAACCTCGTACGGCTTGACCAGGATCTCCTGGATCTGATACCCGGACAGTGAACAGGTGAATGCCAGCTCGTGCACCTGGCCAGGCTGCCAGCTGATCAGTGTCTGCAAGGTGGTGGCTGACAAGTTCAGCTTGGGTGTGATGCGAGGTCTTACACTGGTGTCCCCATACTCCTCGCCAGCCCTCAGCTTCAAAATCTGGGTCACGGCGAACCTGCAGTCCTCGTCCTCACTCTGACTGGCCATCAGCGAGAGGAGGACACATTCTGAATGTGCGAACCATGCTCCTGTCCGCACGTAGAAGGTCACAGCTGTTTGGACCTTCTTGGGCTGCGACCTCATCACTCTGAGCTGCGTGAGGATGTGCTTGGGGCCGTCCTCTAGTCTGTGGTGAACCTTGATGTCGTAGTAGAGTTTGAAGTACACCTGCAGGCAGTACTTGACTAGGATTTCCAGGGTGTTCAGTTCTTTGCCAGTCAGTCCATGCTTTCTGGTCCACATGTACACGAGCAACTGGGCTGTGGTGAGCCATCTGGAGTGGGATACCTTGCCACACTTGATCTCCTGCAGCTCGGACGGGAGAACGCCCCGCTTCACAGCCTGGACCAGCTGGTAGGAGACCTGCTGGTCAGTGGACATGTTGACCAGGATATACTCCGGTATCTCCGTGAGATCTTCACCGCCTGGCACTCCTCTG
>JACEEZ010021494.1:10000-22500 GCA_016584305.1 Chionoecetes opilio | reverse complement strand
CAAGACTTTGAAAGAGAACGCCTTTGCCACCAGAGGGCCTCGCCTATTCAAGCCTTACCAAGACATCTGCGTGACTCAAACCAACATGTCTGAGAGTTTCAAAAATAAATTGGATATATTTCTGCGGACAATCCCCGATCAACCCAAGCTGCCCCATTACCACCTCGGCGCCGCCAGCAACAGCATTGTAGACCAGCTGGCGCAGAGACGGGCAGACGGAATGTACTAGTGGCGGCGCATCAGCGTGGCCACGGGCACCAAATGTGTGATGCCTATAACTACGCTCCACATGATCCACAGGTGTGTGTGTGTGTGTGTGTGTGTGTGTGTGTGTGTGTGTGGTGTGTTGTGTGGGTGTGTGTGTGTGTGTGTGTGTGTGTGTGTGGGTGTGTGTGGTGTGTTGTGTGGTGTGTACATGTCACCTTTATGTGCTGTGGATGAAGGATAACCATCCCAATGAGCGTGTTGTGAAGAAAAGTGTTACAGGAAAGTCTTCCACACAAAAAATCTCTTTCAAACCACCAAAGACTGAAACGGATCTAAGTGTGACTCTCAAGACTGCAATTCAGCTTGCCAAAGCACCAAAATGCAAAGGAAGACAAAGCAACACTGAAGATGAAATATATTACAAATAATCTGATATATATATAATATAATAATGATAAAATACATCTGTTTTATTCTGAAACTTGATGTACTCGAAAACTAATCTCTGAAGAAGTGTTATGGATCGAGAGGAATTTTTTTTGTGACAAGTGATGTTAGTCTAGAATAGTATATACTCTGAGGAGGAACAACTGCAGTTCTTACAGACATTATTGATATTGATATTTTCTTCTCAATGATTTTTTAACATTTCGTGATTTTTTTCCCCGGATTTTAGTTGTGGTGTAAACTGTATTCTGTGTTTTCAGCAATGGCAGCGTCAACAGAACAGTGTAATTTCGACAGCTCAAAACAAGAAACTGAAGAAATTACCATCAAGAATTACCCAGAAATTAATGCAAGTGTTATGTATCAATTGTACTAGTTTTCGTTGAATTATATTTCAATTAACCTCACGTGTCTTAATTTTAAAGTAGGAAGAGTTACTTTTTATACTCTGTATAATTGCACTTTATTTTTTGTATAATTGTATTTCTATTAATTATGAAATATTTCAGATGCTTCAAAAAAAACAAGGTGATAATTGTAATTTCTTCTTACAAATATTGGCAATGGCGAGGCTTTGTTTTACCGTAGTCTTTCAAATTTCGCCATTTTCCAAAGTATGGCAGGCATCATAATACTTCTTACATTTTAGCGTAACTTGTTACTTAGATGTGCCAATGAAGAGGCACACGTATCACTTTACATCAAACATTCATAACACACGTTGTTCCAGTGTTTGTTTACTCAATATATTTGCAGGAGGTAGTGTTATACACCTCACTCTAAATTTGTCTTGATTTGTAAAGAAACGACAATGGTCGATTTTCGGTCGATAAGCTATAAGATCTCGCACATTTTTCAAGCATGGCTGGAACTTGTTTGCGCGTTTCAAGAGAAATTATTTGAGATGGCAGCATCTTCTAGAAGTAATATATGTAAAGAAATATGTACTTCTGTACAATTGTTTTTGGAGAAAAAGAATTCAGGGAAATCCCCGTGAGAGGCGAACTTATTGTAGGTTGTAAACAATGGATGGTGAAATTTGGAAGTACCCCCATTTTGGCAGTCTGGCGAGCTGCAACGTATGTTTGGGGCCACGTATCAGCATAATACATACTTTCGAAAAAAAAACGTTTTCCCTAGTTCCCATTGTTTGTTTTGTAACGTGTGTTGTTAAGTTGCACGCCTGTCACCTTAAACGTACCTCGGGGATGTACGCCCTACCCTTCGGCCGTACATGTCCCTTGCATATATTGTCACAAAAGCCATACTTGACTTTTAATGAACTTTTAATAACTCGATAATGTCAGTGAGCGAACGTATTTTCCCCTCTTCGAAAAATTTTATTGTGCCATTTGTTTGTATTTACATAGGAACATACATAAAAATCTTATCATAAATAATTGTATATCAGTAGATGTGCAATTTCTGCAATTTCTGTAAGAGAATAGTTTGTTGTGAAAAGGCGTAAACTATATATTTACGGGGGTAAATAACCTTACAAAGGCTCAAAATTGCTTTTAGAACCTAATTTCGGATACTAGAAATCAGATGCTATCAGCAAAAGCCACTATGAATCAAGTTTCATCCAAATCCGGTGAAAATATGTTTAGCCTAAAATCTGAAAGTAAGGAAGGGAGGGAGGGGGAGAGCCCAGGATTTTTTTTTTTGAAATCACATTTTCATTAATATCTCAAGAACCATAGCAGTTAGGAGAAAACGGTTTAAATAAAAAGGATGCAGCTGTTGACGACCGTCCCTGTGGTAGACGCGGAATTACATTTCATTCATAAATAATCCCATAAATACATTTTTTTTTTATTTAAAAAAATGAGATATCTCAAAAAACTTGACATGGTAGGAAGAAACAGACAGCGCCATCGGGTAGATCTCGTGAAGCTGGACATAATTTAAATATTTTCTTTTTTCTAGGGTCAATAGTTTCGTAGTAAAATTTATAGAACCAAATCAAGGCAAATTTGTGAGGAATTTTGTAGCCTGAAAATTTGAATGTTTTATTTACGTACATACGTAAAAAAAAATCTCAGTAAAAATTGTGTATAATGACGTTGTTATTAATTGTTGCTCTATGTCATTTACCCTTCGACGAAATATTTGTGGAGGTAGAATCGTTTTTCGTAGGCATTTACGGGGTAAATAAGTTTACAAAGGGTCAAAAATTGCTTTCAGAGCCAATTATCGGAACACGAAGACCAGATTCGGGATCACCATCCATATGACTATAGTTATACACGTTATATTACATTATTTGAGATGTACAACCCTCTATTACAGAATTTTCAGAATTTTCGTTCATTGCTTATGAATAGAAAAAAAGTAATGGCTATTCTTGTACTCTAGAAGCTTGTATGTTTCCTTTTTTTGAGTCTCAATACAAGGCATAAGGCCTTTTGCAATAATAAGTTGAAAAAAGTCTTATCAGTGTAAAGTTTTAACATTGCATCCCGGTTTTCCATATTTTTTTTTTATTTCTTTGCAGGATTCCTTACCAACTGGGTATGATTATCATATTTGCAAGTATCAAGTGGTGGACAAAGGATATGAATCAGAGATCAGAATTGCTATTGGCAGTGAAGAAGAAGCTAGAACTTGGATCAAGCAGTAGTACCAAGAGAATAGCAAAGTGACTCTCCGTGTATTAACATCAAGGTCCAAAGACGGTTGGGTAAACATTTTCAAAATCTACTACCGATGCCAGCACAACACACTACCCCGTTCAGTGACAGCCAATCAGAAAACTTCATCTAAGAATACAAATTGCCCGGCACAGCTGAATTTGACTGTTAAAAGGATACCTAGAAAATACAGCAGGTAAGATTTATTGATAACCACGTTGCTTCAACTAGTCTTCTCTCAGGATGTGGCAGATGTTGTCTCCCAAATATTGAACCAAACATTTATTGATCAAATGATAATGTCTTTAAATTGAGCTACATACTGTAAGATGTAAAATTGAGGCACTAGTATATTTAATTTCTACATAAAAGTTATTTATTTTTCATTATTATTTATATTATTTTCAGGGTAGACGAAATTGTTAGGCCGCAGCAATTTTCCCTTTTTTAGCTTCACAAATAGGCTAAACCTTCATAAATTCGGGAGTAAAAAGTCCAGATATATCAAATAAATTATAAGTTATATGTGAGGGAATTGTTTTTCAAAGTCCAGGCAGTATTTGTAGGCGGGAGAAGTGAACTTTATTCAATTAAATGACAGATATCTACAATATGTTGATTTTGTTGAGTGATTATCTATTATCAAGTCTATCTCTTGGACAAATTTATTGAAATTCTACATTTAAGTGAAATCTACATCTTGTCCATTCCAGAGCCAAAAACAAGGATCTTCACTTGCCAACCTATCCAACTGTAATCAAGATCAATCACATCCATAACCACATGCTCAACAGTGCAGATACCCTTAAGCACAGAGACATCTGTGAGGAGACCATAGAGAAATTCAAGAGCCTGTATACCAAGGGCCATTCTCCTGCTTCTGCATTGCATACACACAAGTTGGACATGCAACTACAGCATGGTAAAGATTATACTTACGAAGCTGCAGATCGTGCCAATTGTCCCGATATACAGTTCTGTCACAGGTAAAAATTAAATAAAATCATGACAGTAACATGGAACAAAACTAATTTGGAATTATTAATGTGCTTTTCTCATATTATTATAATTCATGCTACTGAAATATAGTTTCTGCATCAGTTAGTCTATTCAAAATTTATTTAAATCCAGTTTGTATAGGAAGCATGTTTTTCTATAATCCTTTGTTGTTTTCAAGGTTCCATTTGGAATTGAAACCAGTGGGAACATGTATTTTTACAATGTAGAAATACTACATGGTAATTTTACCTCCGCCAACGAAGTTGGAGGGGTTATGTTTTTCACCCGATCTGTCTGTCTGTCTGTCTGTTTGTTAGTGTACAGGAGTTCTCGAAAAGTTACGAATAGATTTGGACCAAAAATCGGTATACCAAGTCTGTTTGGTATAAGGAAGACCTCATTTAATCTTGGATGAAATCTATTGACAACTGTTGCCATGGCAACCAATTGATGAAATATTCGGGGCGGAGGTATGCGCTCTACTGAGCGCCGCCCCCTAGTTAACTACTGTATTAATGAGTATTCTCAATCTATTTCAGGCTGTACAGGAAGATATTTGACAGAAACTACGGTGCTGCAAGTGGAGAGAAGATGCTGCATGATTTGGAGGCGGCCATAGAAAGCTACAACAGTGAGCAGGGAGAGATGTGTGGTAAGATAAAAGATGTAAATGGCCAGACTGTAATCGCTCTTTGTACACCACTAATGAAAACGTGTGCATCAAAATATGCCATAGTGGAGAACTTGTGTTTATTGATGCATCAGGAGGCATGGACAGATACGACTGTCGAGTCTTTATGATGCTGGACCCACAGTGCAGCAGGTGGTTTGCCTCTTGGGTGCCTCATTCTTACGTCTGAGTCGCGGGACTGTATAACTCAGGCTTTAAGGCTTTATCGTGAGATTATACCGAACGATGCATTTTTTGGTCGAGGTTTGAGTGGACCTTCGGTGTTCTTGTCTGATGACAGTGAGGCGGAAAGGCAGTTTTCGTGAGGTTCTTTCCCGAAGCTACTTTGGTACTGTGCGTTTTTCACTTGCTTCAGGCAGTTTGGAGGTTCCTGTGGGAAGGGAAGAACAATATCAGGAAGGATCATTGTCTTCATTTGCTTCGTGCTGTGAAGAAAATGGCATTTGCTGGTAGTGTTGAGGCTCTTGAGGAGGGTTATGATGAGTTGCAGGCTAATGAAATAGCATGCCTGTACCCAAACTATTTGGCCCACTGTGAGAAGTTGTACGGTCGCCGTCAGGCATTGGGCTGTGTGTTACCGCCACGACCTGCTTGTTCGCGGGAACAATACGAACAAAACTACGCGGAAGCAGCAATGAGGATTCTTAAGGATCAAATTTTTGAACGTGTCCGTGCATTCAATATGGTACAATTACTAGACTTCCTGGTCACACGGATGCCTGCTTATTATATGCGCCGTCTGACAGACCTTGCCAATGGGCGTGTGGATCAGGGGCGTAGTTAGGCCTGTGCATTGGGGGCTGTAGCCCCGAATGTTTTATGAATAGCCCGGATCTCATATACCTTTTTTTTTATTTTATATTATTATTTTTTTCTCACACAAATAAGATAAGCTCTGACTGGGGCCAACGTAAATTATAGTAAAAAAAACTAGATATTTGGTTAGATGTTACTTAGCGTTTGCTGATGGCATCCTTTTATGAGCAAGACATGAGAGAGGTGGAGAGAACAGAGGAGATGAGGAGCGCATGGACAGAGGAGGACACCAATAAAAAACACCTTTTGGAGAGGTGAAGAAGAGAATATCAGATGGACAAGATACAAAGTTTACAGAAGTGCATTTTTTTCCTAGTGCATTTTGTGTGTCCTTGCCCAGTCCTTTGTGATGCAAAAAATATTAAAAAAATAGTCATATGACCGAGGTTGGTCAGATTTCAGTATGAACTAAGCATTGGGAATATACAATCTACAGGACAGCTTCATCACACCAAAGCTCTCTTTTTTCTTAGGGTTTTACTCCTACTGATAAAAATAAAAAATAAAACAAAGTTAAACCCCAACTCAGATTGTCTTAAAGTAATCGTCCAGACCCATTTTTTTTTGCATAATTATGTTGAATGTTCATCAAAATACCTAATCCACAAAAAAATTATTCATTTACACGCCTTATTTCCCTAAAAAACATGACTTTTGTAAAAAGCGCGGGAAAAAAAAACAACAGCCACATTCCAGCTGTGGCGCGAAACTTGCTGGCGACGTCACATGAGTAAGCCTCCCAGCCCCTCCCGGCACAGACACACGGAGACTCAGAGAAAAATACATGTACCGAAGAATCTCGGGTGCTTCTGGTATATTTTTTTGTGCGACACGGCACATACTTGCATCCTGCATGGGACACAGCAAGAAAGCTGTGCCCTTCCCGAGAGCTAGCACCCATTCACAAACCCACACGGTGACGATATATGTGTGCAGACGTGTCAAGCGGCGGGGAGCGGTGGGTAGTAGCGAGCCCTCTCATCTCGATGGCCTCGCTACTACCTGCTACTACCCGCCGCTCCCGCCGCTTGACACGTCTGCACACATATATCGTCGCCCGCACAGTTTGCAAATGGGTGCTAAGCTCTCGGGAAAGGCACAGCCCCCACGCTGCACCACACAGGATGCAAATACATGCCACATCGCACAAAAAATATATCAGAAACACCCAAAATTCCCCAAGTACTACATTTTCTCCGAGTCTCCGCGCATCTGTATCAGGCAGGGCTGGGAGGCTTACTGTTGTGACGTCGCCGAAGCCGTGGTGCGTCGTCTGCTGGTCGCCAGTTGTGTTTTGAGAGCTCGGGGAATTACAGATTTTGAATGCGGATCATTAAAAACGAGTGACTGGATGCAAAATTTGACAACATATTGTTGATATACTCGACCATGGCTATATTTTGACTGCATTAAATCAGGAATGATGAAGTGGTCTGGACGATTACTTTAATAAAATTTTAATTTCATGTTTCGAAAGTTATCCTAAGCAAATTACCGGAGCCTTTTTGGTAGAGCACAGTTTCTCACATCTTATATTCATTATATTCATAAATTACATTGAAAATTATCCTGTAAAAAATTAAAGATCGATCTCTTGGCTGGGCCCCCAAGCCCCCAATGTTTCAAGATCCTAAATACGCCCCTGGTGTGGATGTCACAGTTTCCAAGAAATCTCCCTGGAGTGTCAACAATCTCCAGAGATGCGATCACCAAGATCGATACCCACTATTATGAAGTGAAAGAGCCAGTCTAAAACAGAAATTGTCTATAATGTTCATCAATCATTGGGGGCATACGCCGGGGGGCGCGTTGCCTCGCCCACCCTAGACGCCACTCCCGGGGGTCACCACGCGCGAGTTCCCATGCAGGCTCCTTTCCCATACCAAGCAGCTCTCGACAAGAAACATCAACTTGCCCCAGACCACGAGCCGTGTGGGTGCCCTCTTGGCCTCCTCCACGCGGATTGTCTCTTACAGATACAAACCCGATGGGAAGGATCGGTTTCAGGGTAGCGTGCCACATGCCCATATAGCCGAAGTTGGCGCGACGGACTATGCAGGTAATAGGTCTCGATTCAGTCTCACGGTGCAATCGCTGATTTGACACGTAATCATCCAGCGATACCCCATGATTCTGCGAAGACACTTATTACCACAGGCATTGATTCGTCTCTTCAAGTCACTATTTAGTGTCCATGTCTCACAACCATTGAGTAAGACAGGGATCACAAGCGACTTGAAGATCCGGATCTTTGTCCTTCTGCACAGGTACGACAACGCCAAATACTCCCGCTGAGCGAGTCCATAACACCGGGCTATGCCAATCCGCCGTAAGACTCTTGACGTGACCCGCGCCGTCATTATGGACTGCGCTACCAAGGTATGTAAAAACTTTCCAAGCTCTCAATGTCCTCGCCACACGCATGAACAGACTGTACTGCTTCATCTAGTAAGTCTCCAAACACCTGGACCTTGGTCTTGAGCAGGAGACCTCAAGTCCCAAAGGCTTTGCCTCCTCGTGCAGCGCCTCGAGAGCCATCACCAGGACCTCCAGCGACTCAGCAAAGATTACTGCATCATCGGCAAAAACAAAGGGCAGTGATCTTGGTGTTGCCGACGGATGCTCCACAATCACTTTGATCTACAAACCTTGTCCAATACCCAGTCCATACAAGCGTTGAAAAGTGATAGGGCAAGGACGCACCCTTGCCTCACTCCTGTATTCACTGGAAAGAAGCTGGATACACCTGCCCCACACTTCACAGCACTCTCAGTCCCAGAATACAGACCAGTATCAAACCAATAGTCCTTGCAGGAATCCCTCGAAGTCGCAGAAGATCCTAAAGTGACTCACGATGCACTGAGTCAAACGCCTTCTTGAGATCAACATAGGTGCAAGCATCCCCTGTCGAAACTCACGTCGGCGTTCCACCAGGACACGAAGCGCTAGGATACGGTCCGTTGTTGACTTACCAGGCGTGAAACCCAGATGCTGAGGTCTCTGATGCTTCAACCAGATGAACTGCGAATCGTTTCAGCAATAGATGGGCAAGCACCTTGCCTGGTACGCTGAGCAGTGTAATTCCGCGGTAATTGTTGCAGTCCTGACGGTCCCCTTTCCCTTTCCAGATAGGGACGACCAACCCCCTTTTCAAGTCAGGAGGAATGGTACCTGATTGCCACACGGCAGTCAGGACAGCATGCAACCCGCGGATCATGGCCTAACCACCAGCTTTGAGGAGCTCCGCACTGATATTACAAACACCAGCTTTCGTTCCATCTTTCGGAATGCGTTTCCATCGTTCACAAAGTTGCAGGTCCAGAAGGTTCTAAAATGATTTAATTACGATTACGCCATCGAGAATCTGATGTTATTAAAGCACTTTTTAGTCTGATATTTACTGATAACCTGTATCAATAAACAGATGAAGTAGTGCTGGTTTGACTTCACTTGTACAATCATTGAGTCCTCCCAAATTGTATTAGAATTTATACAAAGTTAGTGAAGGTTAGACATCTGTGTGATCTGTTCGTGTTGCTCGGAGGAGTGCCGTCGCGGTGGTAGTCATGAGGGTTTACTGCTGTGAATGGCGAGAGATTGTGTCCTTCACGACCGTCAAGGTGTTGTGTTGCTGTAATATCGAGGGAGCGTTCGTCCTGTGTGCGACATTCAGAATGTTGTGACACATTGAAAACCATGGTGATCACAAAATCGTGGCCATACGCTGGTTGGGAAATGACGGTTGTCGTGTAAAGCACGCTCGATCGTGTGGTCCCTTGTTTTTTGCAGTAATACAGTACGAGGCATGTGAGTGAATTAGCCCGGGACTGTCGTGATGTGAAGATGAGGGTTGCTTTGCCGACTTGTTTGAGGTGACGAGTGTTTTTGATAGTTGAAAGGAGGACGAGAATGCTTCGTGTTGTGGTGTTTTGTGTTGTGTAGATACAGCAGTCAGACTAGAAGAATGTGCATTGTTTGAAAACCTAGTGACGAAGATCGTCAAAATTAGAGCAAATGCAGTTAAGTGTCTGTTGAGGCAAGTGAAAAGTGTTTATCAGACGCCTGTTTTGGCTGTGGAAGGGTGGTCTGAGAAACATGTAAGTGTAGTATCCAAAAGGTCCGACTGCTTGTAGACTCATTTCCCCATCTTCATCAACCCATTCGGAAGATTCCAGCTTCTTATCATCTAATTTGGGGAGACGTTAGAAGAGTGTTGCAAAGGCTGACTGACTGGAATAGGGTGTTCCTTTGCCTTTTGTGATGTCTGCAAGTCTAAAGGTGGAGTTCAAGGTACAGGATTTCTGACTGGGGGGGGGGCCACTGAATATTTTTATTTGAATGTGGTCTTAAGTCGGCATAGGTCTTAAGTGTGAAAATAAATCACTCTGCAGGTATTTGCAGGGGTGGAAGCCCTGCGAGGTCAGTCATACAAGTCACAGCGGGACTTTAGTTGAGGATTTTGATTCATCGTCAGTGATTGTTATGACGCGCGATCTCATCGTCAACGTCTTTGAGTAGTATATGTGTACGCAATATGTGTGCTGTAAATTTAGGAAAGGAAGGGGCCTCTGTACCAGAGTGACCTGAAGTTGGCGCTGGTGGTGCATGATGAAAGGTGGATTTGTGAAAAGAAGAAGGATGAAAATCTCAGAGTACACAACAGTTATGGCCATAATGATAATAATAATAACTAATATAATATCTAGATAGGAGTACGTAGAAATGGAAACACGCAAACAACGTGAATAAAAATGAAGTAACACAGTGGTAAGTTGGGAGAGTGTTAGTTGTATCCCTGATGAAAAAAACTATGTGGTGTAAGTGTGGAGCGTCAGTTTTATCATTTTATTTAAACAAAATAAAAAATTAAGGGGACTAACTAAAAGAGCCCTTACGCTCAACAAAATACAATCCGTAACTCGCGGAAGCCCATAAAGTCCAAAGGGCAGGAGTATCAGACACGGACAATCGGACACTTTAGGCGGACGCTGTAAAACAGTCCACAGCGTTGGGTGGTATAACAGGCCACAGGATCCTAGAAGGCGAGTAAATATACACATTCATAATGATCAAATAATAAGTGTGAAACAGCAAAAGAGATGACCAAAAATTGAAACCAGAAAATGATTTAGACACAGCTATAGGTATTTAAAGCACATGGGAAAAAATATAATATGTTTATGTGTACTTTAACGAATTTTGGTGAGAGTGGAACAGGTGGAAGCGCGCGAAGGGACACAGGTGGAGGTGGATGGAGGTGGTGGATGCGAAGCTGCCAGCAAGCAGCGAGTAAGCAGGAGGCTGGTGTAGCAGGCTGTGGAGTAGGTGGATGAGATGGTAAAGTGGCGGCGAGGTGGACTTTACCTCGCTGCTTTTCGTGTGGATGCAGTGGAGAGCGATGGTAGGCTCAGCTTCGGTCTGCCGCGGAGGTGGATGAAGTGGATGGGGCGGCGAGGGTGGAATGCCGCGTGGATGTGGTGGAGGAGGCGGCAGCGTTGTCCCCGTGAGGAAAGGGGACGAAAACGGCGCGATCCTTTGTACACTGTGGAGTTGTGGACAATGTGGGAGTAGTGGAACGAAGCGTTGGTGGGGCGACGTTGAATTCTGCTGGCGTGGCGGTCTGGGCGGGCGTGGGTGGAAGCGATGTGGCAGGCGTGTCTTAGGTCACCACGTGTCCCGTTGGCGGGAAAGAACAGTTACGTTTAAACCTTGTACCAGAGACCGCTGTCACCAAATGTAAGGTGGCTATGTATGTTCCACCTGTAAGGGCTGACAGCAACAGGTTCTCTGCTTTTGTATTGTTTATTAAGACCACTGGTACAGGGTAAAAGTTAACGATTGGTTTATAAGGTGAATCGGAGCGAGCCGTTAGCTGCTCCGCCGCGCTTGGATTGTCTTCTGTTTGACTCGAACTTCCTGTAATATAGTAAAGGCTGGGACGTCTAATCTCTTTAATGGAGTTCGGCAATGATCATAGAGTGAACCTGGTGATGTCCGCATGGAGAGTGGGAGGCTAGACCTAGGTGAAGCCATTAGCGAGAGAGAGACGTGGTCTGGAAGGTGAGCAGCTCTAGTAAAACTTTTGGAAGGGCGATTTAGCCAGGTGTACAAGGACCCACATCAACCATACAGAACCAAGAACACACAGTGGGCAACACTAATAATAATAATACTCTAACAATCGTCAAGTCTGCTGCATACCTCATTGATGGCATTGCAATGTGCAGGCCCTGACGAGAATCATTTCAAGACTTTCAATGATCTTGGAAAGGTTGTTCTAGACCGAATTGTGCGTTTCTGAGAACAGTGTCATGGATTCCTTCCTTGACGTTGTGAGTTGGTCTTTGACCGGTAACAGAGAACAGTCAAATACAGTCGACTGAACGACAACAGACGAGGAATGAATGGATTCCGATTCAACTACTCCGATACAATGGAACAGGGACGTCCCGAACTACAGACTTCCTCAAAAACCAGTACCAACAAGGCTAGTTTAGCTTCATTTCATCTGTCAATACATCTGCACAATGGACAAGATCTCCTGCCTGCAGATAAATCGGTAGTACTTCAGGTGCTGTTGAAGATGGAGAAGTGGTCAAGTTCTGAATGAGTGGGTGTGTGCGTCTTGAGTGGCTGTACAGCACACAAGAGGAGGCGGACACTCGTGTGGTATTGCATGTCAATCATGTTTCGATAGACCATCCATA
>JACEEZ010021494.1:0-5000 GCA_016584305.1 Chionoecetes opilio | reverse complement strand
TTCTTCTAGGAGGAGAAAGAAAGGAGTCAAGGACAAATCAGGGATTAACAAAGGGATGTGGGAGCCTGGAGAGATCAGACGTTATCCTGGGAGTTGGAAGGGAACCACAGCGGGCTGGGGAGTGTTTAGTGTACATTTTGACGACAAACCCTTCCTCACGTGGGGCCGATCACCCAATCAAGAGTAAATCAGGATATGACAAGCTCCACCTCGTGGGAGGGGCATGTGGCCTCTAGTGTTCTTGAATTGACTATAGTTTTTTCCTTGCCTAAAATTAGTGTTGTTTCAGATGGAGGTATTTTTATTTTCCGGAAACCCAATACATTTTTCGTTCTTTTTTTCATCACCAATCCTAGGTTCGGCCGTTTCCTCCCAACTGATAACAATGTACGTCCATCAGAAAACAAAACCACTAAAAAAACTTTGCCCATGAAATAATAGTTCATGTCTCATAAACCAGGAGAAGTGACAGAAATTAATAAAATAACGAAAACCAAGTGCGCCCCAAGTGCGCCCACCCACCCCGCATTCTGCCAAGCTCCAAACCCTCCAGCTTGCCGAGTAGTCCGCTTGTCTCGGCCCTGCTACAGGATTAATTATACCCGAACCAAACCTAACCTAAACTCATAAACGGGGGGGGGTTCCGCCCTCCCTCGACTGCCCCCGCGAGATTATGATACCTAACCAAACCTTACTTAATCCTCCTATGCAGGGGTGGCCCAACCTTTTGTGAGATATGATCTACTTTTTTCTACAGTTACCCTGAAATGCGATCTACCCAGCCTAATATTCAAGCATATTCCATGAAATGTAAACTGTAACATTGTAAACATCTTACTCCCTACTCGAGGTTATGCGAGAGAGAGAGAGAGAGAGAGGGAGAAGGATAAGAAGGTAGAGAAGAGAGAGAAGAGAGAGAAGAGAGAGAGAGAGAAGAGAGGGGGGGGGGGGGGGGGGGGGCGGAGGGGAGTTTGTAGAGAGAGAGAGAGAGAGAGAGAGTAGAGAGAGAGAGAGAGAGAGAGAGAGAGAAGAGAGAGAGAGAGAGAGAGAGGAGAGAGGGAAGATATTTTTTTTGCAGTAACTTAACACTGCTACAATTAATATATAATCATTTGTGTTAAATACAATTACAGGAGCACACACACTTTACTTATTAATGAGATGAATTTATTGGCACTGCATGCTGTCTGCTAACTTGGTTGTAGTTAGGGGCTGTAGTTTTTTGTGATGCTAGCTTTAAAGAGAAAGAAAGCCGAGCATCCAGGGGTTCATTTGAACAGTGTGATCGGTATTTTGTGCTTTGAATGTATTTTCAAGGTGTGAAAAAATTTTTGATTCACAGAGGTAGGTTGAGCAAACCAAAAAAAGCTGTTAGGGTGACTGGAACATTTTCTGACATTTTGGATACTTTTTCCTTCACTGAGAGTCGCCAGAAACTGCCTCCTGTTGCCCATGGATTTGGAATCTGAAATTCATTTTGGCAGTTTCAAAAATCAAATTCATTTTCAACTTCAGATGTAAATCCATGTTTAAATAATTGAAGGAGGAGGAATTAGGCCCATTCTAGATGCAATAGCATTCAAACATCTGTGCCTTTACCAAAGGGAAAAAAACACATGTATGTTTCACAACAACACGTTCCACTGGCTGCTATAATCTTGAAAAACGCCTTTGCAAAATCTGAGGCGGGAAGGTTTTGTACCTTGTTTCAGTATAGCGACCACTGTTTAAACTGATCACATTGTTTCCTTTGATGTTTCCAGTTTCTGAATCATATTTCTGAATTTCTCAGTGCATGTATGGCTAGTAGCTGTGAAGACACTAGTTTAGTTTCTGCTTGAATGCCTGTCACACGCACTAATCAATTTCGATATAAGCTTTTGATCTTTTCCTTGCCAATCTAAGTTCCAGTTCTTCAACATACCAGTTATGTTACTAAGAATGCAATGCTAAATCCAGCAGGGAGGCCAGGCCTTTCCATGTCAATGTGGGGTTGTGAGAAGGCCCATCTTTTGAGGCCAAAAACCACATTTTATGTCAGGTAGCAGATCTCTAAATCTTTTGGAGACATTTACCTCTGCTTAAAACCCATACCCACGCGACTGACATTCTGTATGTAACACAGATCAGATTGTTCTTCTGCTTTCACTTTCTTGTAACTGTACTTTTCGAAGACATCGCCTCTGAAGACACTTCTGGCCCGAATTGATTTACAATTTTGAAAGCCATGTCCATGACTTCTTCTGTCATATTCAACATTTTACTACAATTGCTTGTTTAGGAATGACACAATGTAATTAAGAATCGGAAATCTAATCATCACCCCCCTGCGAAAGGGCAATGAACCCATTGGTTCGAACCAATCACGCTGGTTCTCCATCATTGTCTTGATACGAAGCTTGTTTTACTGGTAACACTGTGTCTTGTTGACAAAATCACTGAAAAAGTGTGAAAAATGTCCTCAACCTCGGGTTTTGTTTCCTTTTTAAATTAAAAAATGGTAGAGAACCTTTAGTAATTCCTCCTTGTGTGCTCAGATCTTTTGAACACCATTTTCTAATGAAAGATTGCACGATTTTGTGATTATCGATCATGTCAGTAGTTTCATCAAACTGCAATGAAAAGAAGACACCTCACGTATGGTCCTTGTTCAGTTGTTCACACTTCACACAACGCTTGTTCAGCTTGTTCACTCCAAATCCTCAGCCATATAATTTCACAGCGCCTCATAACAGTGTTTCTTGATAACGAACTTCTTTAATAGCGAGACATAATTTCAGACTTTTTTTGAATTTTTCAAACAATGATTTCATGCTGCTATTCTAGATAAAGCCTCCTTGAATTTTTTCTCCATCCTGAAAAGGTTTTTTTTTTTTTGTGCTTTGCAGTACTCGGGCTCACCCTTAAACGATGCAATGGTTCTGCCTTTGATTTTGAAGATCGCTGCTCCTGTAAAAAGGCTTGTTTTGCTAGAAAGCTGTGCTTTAGGTTTCTCGAATTTTTTCCTTTTGTTCGTCGTAGCTCACTTTTTGGGAGGAAAATCACTGTCCATACTTCTTCTTGTAGAAGGGACTTTTGATGAAATTGCCTTTCACAGATTTCCTTTCTTCGCCAGTGCTGGGGATACATACATAATCAGAGACACAACAAACCGTTCGAATTTGTTCATGGTAAAAAAAATAATCTTCCTCCCACTCACTGTGAAAAGGTAAGTTTTACTTTGTTTGAGCACTAACTCGATCCAGCTCCAGATACTCATTTTTTGGGTCAGTTGAATGTCTAATAACCTGTTATAAACCTGTTCGAAAAAAAACGAAACGGTATTACACGGGCTAGTTTTGCTTTCAGCACTAGTCACTGTTTTGTAACTGGTTTGACGCTGCTGTTGCAGGAAAATCGTACTGTAAACAGCACTTGACTTACAACTGATTAATGAAAGTAAACTAAAATAAATGCAAAAATGCAGACTGTTTTGTTTTTTTTTTTTTTTTTTTTTTTCCCGTCCTTAATATTGACTATGGTGGGAATATTTCAGTATTACCGTGACTATTTCAAGCCGTCAGAACATTCTTTAACACGAGACACTGATCCCAACAACTGATCCAAACAACCCCTACACGTCCCGTTTAGCTGAAAACTGTGGCTGTGGATAGATGAACTGTGGAGGCTGGCGGGGTGCGGGGGGGAACAGAGATGCCAATAATTATTTTCGGTTTACAACTTACAATATGATTTTCCGGGTGTAGACAAGACACCCTAACAACTTCTGAGTAAGCGGAATTTTTTATTTAACATCATCGTATTTGTAAACTACAAAGCACACCTGGCTAGGGTGAGGGACAAGTAGGGGCCCTACAAGTAATGAACAATTTATAAATGCAGGTTTAACAATCAATCACCTATCACCTTCCTGTTAACGAACGCGTACGGTTCCTGTCCACGTGGTACGAACGGCGTACGGTTCCTGTCCACTGGTACGAAACGGCGTACCGCCTCGGCGTACGGTTCCTGTCACGTGGTCAGTGTTCCGCCAATTTCCCCCCCCACAGTCCTTTAAAGGCTGCCAGTTCATGATACACAGGATTAGTCTGTCTTATAAATATTGTTAATTGCAATTCATGGTGGTCATACATGTCCATGGCATTTATGAATATAATATAACTTATTCCCGAAAAAAAAGACTATAATAATCCAAGTATCATGGGTAACTTGGTATGCTATTGCCAGCTAATTTGCATGGCTAACTTCTGAAGGACGAATATTAACAGGTACAGTATTGTGATCGACATAGAAACAGGCTTGTGATCGACCAGTCGATCCGCGATCGACTGTTGGTTGGACCACTCCCTGGGCTACTATAGTCATATTACTTTTACGCCCCCAACTTTTCCGTCAATCGGAGTCACAGACTGACTTCACTTTCCCCGTTACAACTGGTAAAAGTCTTTTAAACAAACCGACCTTTCACTGTCCATTGAAGGAAACCACAATGCCTACAACGGTTTCTTCTTTTACCTTTGTCAACCCTCAACAATTCTTTCATGGGAACTTGTTTTTCACCCTCCTTTCACTCACAAAGCCTTCCTCTAGAGGTAAGGATCCTTTCTCCAATCTTAGTAAAGTCATCTTTTGCAATCTTAATATTTTCTGCAACTAAATTTGGAAAATTACTTCCATGTTCAACAGCCATCAACAACCTGATCCCTACCCTTTTCCGCAAATTGTTTCTTCCAAAGTTACCAGTCTTGTCGCTAAGAGCCTTGCAGATCAACAGACAGTAAATTCAAAGTTTCAACACATCCTCTTCTTTTCCTCTGCTGAACGCCAGCAACTACGATTATACGATGCTACATCATAATGGAATGCCCCTTCAGGAGCTGCTACTACTAAATCATCATACGACTTGGTGTGATGTGTAAATCTTACTCATGCACAAAGGTTACCCAACACACTGTAATGTCTTCCGTACCAACTAACATAACACCAGCACAAACTATTTC
>JACEEZ010021493.1:0-10940 GCA_016584305.1 Chionoecetes opilio | reverse complement strand
AAAACGTTTTAAAAAAAACAAAAAAAAAAACCCATTTTTTTTTGGGGGGGAAAAAACGCTTGCAAATCCGTTATCCAAAAAATAACCTCTTACTCTTTTTAAAAATAGCTTAGAAATGTAAGTTACTTAATTTGCAAATATTCTAAAAAAAAGAATTTTATACTTCATTTTGTGGGAAAAAAACACTATATATCACTGTACTAGAAAAAATCTTGAAAAAAACTACATTTTAGGGGTTTATAGCAATTAATAAGTAAAACTACTTGTATATATACAAAACGTTACAGTGTATAAGAAACGATGAAAAACGCTTGCAATATACCGTTATATTCACCAATAAATAACCTCTAACTCTTCTATTTAATAGCTTATGTAATGTAAGCTACTTATAGGTGCAAATTATCTCTAAAAAGAGATTTTATACTTTAATTTGTAGGAAAACAGCTATATATCACTGTTAACTATCTAAAATTCATTGAAAAACACTACATTTTAGGGTTTATTTGCAATATAATCAGTAAAACTACTTGTATATATACAATAACGCTACAGTTACACGAAACTATGAAAAAAAACTTCGCTGCAATTATACCGTTAGATCACTAATAAAACTCTTACTCTTCTATTTAATAGCTTATGTAATAAAGCTACTTATAGGTGAAAATATTTTTTTTTTTTCCTTTTCTAAAAGAGGGATTTTATACTTCAATTTGTAGGAAACATCTATATATCACTTGATAAACTAGCTAAAATAATTAAAAACATACATTTTATGGAGTTTATAGCACTATAATAAGTAAAACATTTGTATATATAAATAAACGGCTACAGTTAGAAGAAACTATGAAAAACGTGCAATGTTATACCGTTATATCACAATAAATAACCTCTTAATCTCTTTTATTAGGATAAGTAATGTAAGCTACTATAGGTGCAAAATTATTCTATAAAAAGAGGATTTTATACATCAATTTGTAGGAAAACAGATATATATCATGATAACTAGCTAAAATCACTTGAACACACTCATTTTATGGCTTTATTAGGCAATTATAATAAGTAAAAACTATTTGTATATATAAAATAACGTACAGTTCTCAAGAAACTATGAAAAACGCTGGCATATATAACCGTTATATCACAATAAATAACCTCTTACTCTTCTATTCATAGCTTAATGTAATGTAAGCTAATTATAGGTGCAAAATATTCTAAAAAAAAGGACTTTATACTCAATTGTAGGAAAACAGCTATATATCACCGATAAATAGCTAATATCATTGAAAAACTACATTTTATGGGTTATGCAATATTGTAAGTAAAACATACTTGGATATATAAAATAACGTACAGTTTACTCACGGAAAATATGAAAAACGCTTGTAATAACCTTTATATCAAATAAATAACCTGTTACTTTCTATTTACTAGCTTAATGTAAAGTAAGCTACTTAATAGTGCAAAATTATTCTAAAAAGAGGATTTTACTTCAAATGTAGGAAAAACAGCATATCATCACTGATAACTAGGTTAAAATAATGAAAACACTACATTTTATGGGTTTATAGCAATATAATAAGTAAAATAATTGTATATATACAATAACTCTACAGTTTACAAGAAACTATGAAAAACGCTTGAAATATACCGTTATATCACAATAAAATAACCTCTTACTCTTTATATTTAGTAGGATAATTGTAATGTAAGCTACTATAGGTGCAACTTATTCTTAAAAAAGAGGAGTTTATACTTCAATTTTTAGCGAAACAGCAATATATCACCGATATAAATAGCTTAATATCATTGACACACATACATTTTATAGGTTTATAGCAAGATGTAAGTAAACTACGTGTATATATACAAACGTTACAGTGTATAAGAAACGATGAAAAAACGCTTGCAATATACCGTTATATCACACTAAATAACTCTAATCTTTCTATTTAATAGCTTAATGTAATGTAAGCTACTTATAGTTGAATTATTCTAAAAAAGAGGATTTATACTTTAATTTGTAGGAAAACAGATATAGTATCACTGATAACTATCTAAAAATCATGAAAAACACACATTTTATGGTTTATTGCAATATAATAAGTTAAAACTACTTGTATAATACAAATCGCTACAGTTTACAAGAAACTATGAAAAACGCTTGCAATATACCTTTAAATCACAATAAATAAACCTCTTACTCTTCTATTCAATAGCTTAGGTAATCTAAGCTACTATAGGTGCTAATTATTCTAAAAAGAGGATTTTATACTGCAATTTGTAGAAAACATCTATATATCACTGATAACTAGCTAAAAATCATTGAAAACACTACATTTTATGGGTTATGCAATATAATAAGTAAACTATTTGTATATATAAAAAACGCTACGTTTTAGAAGAAACTATGAAAAACGCTTGCAATATACCGTTCATATCACAAAAATAACCTCTTACTCTTCTTTTTATTAGGATAATGTAATGTAGCTACTTATAGGTGCCAAATTATCTAAAAAGGGGCTTTTATACATCAATTGTAGGGAAAACAGCTTAGTATATCACTGATCACTAGCTAAAATCATTGAAAAACACTACATTTTTATAGGCTTTCTAGCAATATATATAAGTAAAAAACTATTTGTATATATAAAATAACGCTGCAGTTAGTAAGAAGAAACTATGAAAAACGCTTGCAATATACCGTTATTTCACAAGAAATAACCTCTTACTCTTCTATTTAATTAGCTTAAGTAATGTAAGTACCTCTGATAGGTGCAAATTATTCTAAAAAAAGGAATTTATACTTCAATTTGTAGGAAAACAGCTATATATCACCGATAATTAGCTAATATCATTGACACACTACATTTAATTGGGTTTATAGCCATATGATAAGTAAAACTACTTGTAGATATACAATAACGCTACAGGTAACAAGAAACAGTGAAAAAACGCTTGCCAATATACCGTATATCACAATAAAAACCCTTACTCGTCTATAGAATAGCTTAATGTAATGTAGTTACTTATATTTGCAAATTATTTAAAAAAAAAGAATTTATGCTTCAATTGTAGGAAAACAGATATATATCACTGATAACTAGCAAAATCATTGAAAAACACTACATTTTATGGGTTTATAGCAATCTATAGTAAAACTACTTGTATTGTATACAAATAACGCTACAGTTTACAAGCAACTATGAAAAAAACGCTTGTCATATACCGTTATATCACAATAAATAATCTTACTTTTTATTTATTAGCTTAATGTAATGTAAGCTATTATAGCTGCAAATTTATTTAAAAAAGAGGATTTTATACTGGCAATTTTGTAGAAAACAGCTATATATCACCGATAAAAGTCTAAATATCATTGAAAACCTACATTTTATGGTTTATAGCAATCTGATAAGTAAAACTACTGTATATATTACAAAACGCTAAGTTTACAAGAAACTATGAATGAAAAACGCTGCAATATACCGTTTATATCACAATAAATAACCTCTTACTCTTTATTATTAGCTTAATGTAAGGTAAGATTACTAATTAGGTGCAAAATTATTCTAAAAAAGGATGGATACTCAATTGTAGAGAAAACAGTATATCTCACTTGAATCTAGCTAAAATATTGAAAACAATACATATTATGGGTTTATAGCAATATAATAAGTAAAACTACGTGCTATAATTACAATAACGCTACAGTTTAGAAGGGAAACTATGAAAAACGACTGCCAATATACCAGTTATATAACAATAAAAACCTTCTTACTCTTCTATTTAATAGCACGTTAATGTAATGTAAGCACTTATAGGTGCAAATTATTCATATAAGAGGATTTTTACTTCAATTTGTAGGAAAACAGCTATATTATAAACGATTAATAGCTAAATATCATTGAAAACACTACATTTATGGGTTTATAGCAATATGATAAGTAAAACTACTTGTATATATACATAACGCTACAGTTTACTAGAAAAAAAAACTATGAAAAAAGCTTGTAATATACCTTTATGATCACAATAAAATAACCTTTTACTCTTCTATTAATAGCTTAATGTAAAGTAAGCTACCTTATCAGGTGCTGCAAATTATCTAAAAAAGAGGATTTTATACTTCAAATTGTAGGAAAACAGCTATATATCACTGATAACTAGGTAAATAATTGAAAACACTCATTTAGGGTTTATAGCAATATAATAAGTAAAATATTGTATTATACAAAACGCTACAGTTTACAAGAAACTATGAAAAAACGCTCGCAACTATTACCGTTATATCACAATAAATAACCTCGACTCTTATATTATTAGGATTATGTAATGTAAGATAATTATAGGTTGCAAATTATTCTAAAAAGAGGGATTTTATACTTCAATTTTTAGGAAAAACAGCTTATATATCACCGATAATAGCAAATATCATGAATACATACATTTTATAGGTTATAGCAATACGATAAGTAAAACTACTTGTATATATACAATTAACGTTACAGTTATAAAGGAAACGATGAAAAAAACGCTCTGCATATACCGTTATATCACAATAAATAACTCTAACTATTCTATTTAATAGCTTAATGTAATGTAGTAATTATAGGTGCAAATTATTCTAAAAAGAGGATTTTATTACTTTAATTTGTAGGGAAAACAGCTAATATCACTGATAACTATCTAAAATCATTGAAAACACACATGTTATGGGTTTATTGCAATATAATAAGTAAAACTACTTGTATATATACAATACCGTACAGGTTTACAGAAACTATGAAAAACGCTTGGGAAATATACCGTGATAGCACAATAAATAACCTCTTACTTCTTCTATTTAATAGCGTTAATGTAATGTAAGTCCCTTATAGGTGCAAATATTCTAAAAAAGGAATTGATACTTCAATTTGTAGGAAAACAGCTATTTATATCACTGATATCTAGCTAAAATCATTGAAAACATTACATTTATGGGTTTATAGCAATAATAAGTAAAACACCCGTTATATATACAAAACACGCTACAGTTTAGAAGACAATATGAAAACGCATGCAATATACGTTATATCACAATTAATACCTCACTACTCTTTCTATTAAATAGCTTAATGTAAATGTTAAGCTACTATAGGTGCACAAGTATTCTAAAAAGAGGATTTTGATACTTCAATGTGTAGGATAACAGATATATATACCGATAATAGCTAATATCATTGTGAAAACACTAATTTATGGGTTTATTAGCAAATCTGATAAGTAAAATAATTGTATATTAACAATAAAACGCTACAGTTTACAAGAATCTATGAAAAACGCTGAAATATACCGTTATATCACAATAAATAAATACTCTTACTCTTCTATTTATTAAGCTTAAATATAATGTAAGCTACTTATAGGTGCAAATTATTCAAAAAGAGGATTTTATGCGATACCTAGCTAACATCATTGAAAACACTAAATTTAATGGGTTTATAGCAATATAATAAGTAAAAACAACTTGTTATATATACCAATAAAACGCTACAGTTACAGAAACTATGAAAAACGTTGCAATATACGTTAATCACAATAAATAACCTCTTACTATTCTATTCATAGTGTATGTAATGTAAGCTAACTTGTAGGGCAAATTATTCTATAAAAGATGATTTATACTTCAATTTGTAGGGAAAAAAGCTATATATCACCGATAAATAGCTAATACATTGAAAACACTAGATTTTAGTGGGTTTATAGCATATGATAAGTAAAAACTACTTGTATATATACAAATACGCCACAGTTACTAGAAACTATGAAAAACGCTTTAATATACTTTTATATCACAATAAATAACCTGTTACTTTTATTTATAGCTTTAGTAAAGTAAGTACCCTTATAGGTGCAATTATTCTAAACGAGGATTTTATACCTCAAAGTTGTAGTTTAATACAGCTATTATACACTTGAGAACTAGGGTAAAATAATTGAAACACTACATTTTATGGGTTATAGATATAATAAGTAAAACTACTTGTATATAATACAATAAAAGGCTCACAGTTTACAAGAAACTATGAAAAACGCTGTTGCATTAACCGTTTTATCACAATAAATAACCTATTACTCTTATTTATTAGGATAATGTAAGGTAGGCTACTTATAGGTGCAAAATTATTCTAAAAAAGAGGATTTTATACTTCAATTTTTAGGAAAAAAGCTATATATCACCGATAAATGCTAAATCATTGAAAAACACTACATTTTATAGGTTTATAGCAATATGATAAGTAAAAACACTTGTATATATACAATAACGTTACAGTTTATAAGAAACGATGAAAAACGATTGCAATATACGTTTATATCACAATAAAAACCTTAACTCTTATTTAATGCTTATGTAATGTAAGCTACTTATAGCGTGCAAATTCTTCTTAAAAAGGGAATTTGTTATACTTTAATTTGTAGGAAAAAGCTATATATCACTGATGAACTTCTAAAATCATGAAAACACTACATTTATGGGTATTGCCCATATAATAAGTTTGAAAACTACTTGTCATATATACAATAACGCTTACAGTTTAAAGAAACTATGTAAAAACGCTTGCAATATCCCGTTTATATTCACAATACATAACCTCTTACTCTTCTATTTAATAGCTTAATGTAATGTAAGCTCCTTATAAGGTGACAAATTATTCTAAAAAAAGGATTGTATACTTCAATTTGTGAGGAGAAACAGCTATATATCTCCGATAAATAGCTAATATCATTTGAAAACACTACATTTTATGGGTTTATAGAAATATGATAAGAAAATACTCTGTATTATACAAATAACGCTTACAGTTTAACAAGAAACTATGAAAAACGCTTTGCAATATACAGTTATATACAATAAATAAACCTCTTACTCTTCTATTTATTAGTGATAATGTAAAGTAAGCTACTTATAGTTCAAATATTTAAAAAAGAGGATTTTATACTTCAATTGTATGAAAACAGTATATATCAACGATAAATAGTAATATCATGAAAACACTACATTTTATGGGTATGATAAGTAAAACTACTTGTATATATACAATAACGCTACAGTTTAAAAGCAAACTATGAAAAACACTTGCAATATTTATCGTATATCACAATAATAACCTCTTTACTCTTCATTATTAGCTTAATGTAATGTAAGTTCTTATAGGTGCAAATATTCAAAAAAAAGTATTGTATACTTCAAGTTGTAGGAAAGCAGATATATATCACTGATTATCTAGCAAAATCATGAAAAGTCCTTACATTGATGGGTTCTGTTATAGCAATATAATAAGTAAAACTACTGGGATATATACAAACGTACAGTTTAGAAGAAAAATATGAAAAAACGCCTGGCAAATATACCGTTATATCACAATAAAAACCTATAACTCTTCTATTTAATAGCTTAATGTAAATGTAAGCCTAATTATAGTGCAAATTATTCTAAAATCGAGGATGTTATACTTTAATTTGTAGGAAACAGCTATATATCACTGTTAACTATCTAAAATCATGAAAACACTACATTTTATGGGTTTATTGCAATATAAAAGTAAAACTACTGTATATATACAATAACGCTACAGTTTTACACGAAACTATGAAAAAACGCTTGCAACATACCGTTATATCAATATAAAATAACCTCTTACTATTCTATTTATAGCTTAATGTAATCTAAGTACTATAGGTGCAAATTATTCTAAAAAGAGGATTTATACTCAATTTGTAGGAAAACATCTATATATCACTGATAACTAGCTAAAATATTGAAAAAACACTACAGTTATGGGTGTTTTATAGCAATATAATAAGTAAAAACTATTTTGTATATATAAAATACGATACAGTTTAGAAGAAAACTATGAAAAACTGCTTGCAAATATACAGTTTTATATCACAATAACTAACCTCTTACTCTTAATTTAATAGGATTAATGTAATGTAAGCTCCTTATAGGTGCAAAATATTCTAAAAAAAAGGATTGTATACTTCAATTGTAGCGAAACAGCATATATCACTGATATTAGTCTAAAAATCATTGAAAACACTACATTTGATGGGTTTATAGCAAATATAATAAGTAAAATACTTGGATATATACAAAAACGCTACAAGTTTAGAAGAAAAATATGAAAAAAACGCCTGCCAATATACCGTTATATCACAACAATAAATCCTAATCTTATATTAATAGCTTAATGTAATGTAAGCTATTATAGGTGCAAATTATTCTAAAGAAGAGGGATGTTTATACTTCAAATGTGTAGGAAACAGCTATATATACCGATAAAAGCTAATATCATTGAAAACACTACAATTTTATGGGTTTTATAGCAATCTGATAAGTAAAACTATTTGTTATATTAACAATAACGCTACAGTTTACCAAGAATCTATGAAAAACGCTTGGCAATAATACTTATATCACAATAAATAACTCTTACTCTTCTATTTATTAGATTAATATATGTAAGCTACGTATAGGTTGCAAATTATTCAAAAAAGAGGATTTATGCGATAACTAGCCTAAACATCATTGAAAAAACACTACATTGAATGGGTTTTCTAGCAATATAATAAGGACAATACTGCTATATATACAATAACGCTACAGTTTACAAGAAACTATGAAAAACGCTTGCAATATACCGTTATATCACAATAAATAACCTCTTACTATTCTATTTAATAGCTTAATGTAATGTAAGCTACTTGTAGGTGCAAATTATTCTATAAAGATGATTTTATACTTCAATTTGTAGGAAAACAGCTATATATCACCGATAAATAGCTAATATCATTGAAAACACTAGATTTTATGGGTTTATAGCAATATGATAAGTAAAACTACTTGTATATATACAATAACGCCACAGTTTACTAGAAACTATGAAAAACGCTTGTAATATACTTTTATATCACAATAAATAACCTGTTACTCTTCTATTTAATAGCTTAATGTAAAGTAAGCTACTTATAGGTGCAAATTATTCTAAAAAGAGGATTTTATACCTCAAATTGTAGTTAAACAGCTATATATCACTGATAACTAGGTAAAATAATTGAAAACACTACATTTTATGGGTTTATAGCAATATAATAAGTAAAACTACTTGTATATATACAATAACGCTACAGTTTACAAGAAACTATGAAAAACGCTTGCAATATACCGTTTTATCACAATAAATAACCTCTTACTCTTATATTTATTAGGATAATGTAATGTAAGCTACTTATAGGTGCAAATTATTCTAAAAAGAGGATTTTATACTTCAATTTTTAGGAAAACAGCTATATATCACCGATAAATAGCTAATATCATTGAAAACACTACATTTTATAGGTTTATAGCAATATGATAAGTAAAACTACTTGTATATATACAATAACGTTACAGTTTATAAGAAACGATGAAAAACGCTTGCAATATACCGTTATATCACAATAAATAACCTCTAACTCTTCTATTTAATAGCTTAATGTAATGTAAGCTACTTATAGGTGCAAATTATTCTAAAAAGAGGATTTTATACTTTAATTTGTAGGAAAACAGCTATATATCACTGATAACTATCTAAAATCATTGAAAACACTACATTTTATGGGTTTATTGCAATATAATAAGTAAAACTACTTGTATATATACAATAACGCTACAGTTTACAAGAAACTATGAAAAACGCTTGCAATATACCGTTATATCACAATAAATAACCTCTTACTCTTCTATTTAATAGCTTAATGTAATGTAAGCTCCTTATAGGTGCAAATTATTCTAAAAAAAGGATTGTATACTTCAATTTGTAGGAGAACAGCTATATATCTCCGATAAATAGCTAATATCATTGAAAACACTACATTTTATGGGTTTATAGCAATATGATAAGTAAAACTACTTGTATATATACAATAACGCTACAGTTTACAAGAAACTATGAAAAACGCTTGCAATATACCGTTATATCACAATAAATAACCTCTTACTCTTCTATTTATTAGGATAATGTAAAGTAAGCTACTTATAGGTGCAAATTATTCTAAAAAGAGGATTTTATACTTCAATTTGTATGAAAACAGCTATATATCACCGATAAATAGCTAATATCATTGAAAACACTACATTTTATGGGTATGATAAGTAAAACTACTTGTATATATACAATAACGCTACAGTTTAAAAGAAACTATGAAAAACACTTGCAATATACCGTTATATCACAATAAATAACCTCTTACTCTTCTATTTATTAGCTTAATGTAATGTAAGCTCCTTATAGGTGCAAATTATTCAAAAAAAAGTATTGTATACTTCAATTTGTAGGAAAGCAGCTATATATCACTGATATCTAGCTAAAATCATTGAAATTCCTACATTTTATGGGTTTATAGCAATATAATAAGTAAAACTACTTGGATATATACAAAAACGCTACAGTTTAGAAGAAAATATGAAAAACGCCTGCAATATACCGTTATATCACAATAAATAACCTCTAACTCTTCTATTTAATAGCTTAATGTAATGTAAGCTACTTATAGGTGCAAATTATTCTAAAAAGAGGATTTTATACTTTAATTTGTAGGAAAACAGCTATATATCACTGTTAACTATCTAAAATCATTGAAAACACTACATTTTATGGGTTTATTGCAATATAATAAGTAAAACTACTTGTATATATACAATAACGCTACAGTTTACACGAAACTATGAAAAACGCTTGCAATATACCGTTATATCACTATAAATAACCTCTTACTCTTCTATTTAATAGCTTAATGTAATCTAAGCTACTTATAGGTGCAAATTATTCTAAAAAGAGGATTTTATACTTCAATTTGTAGGAAAACATCTATATATCACTGATAACTAGCTAAAATCATTGAAAACACTACATTTAGGT
>JACEEZ010021492.1:26989-74994 GCA_016584305.1 Chionoecetes opilio | reverse complement strand
GAATTATTCGTTTTAGGCTGATGAGGCTAATGTACATACGAACATGGAATCTACGTATAGGCCTACGGCTTTGTAGCTTCTTATTTTCTTAGTTTTATGAAATGTTCCATAATGAATCAAGATTTTTACCAGCGTGGTTTTAATACTATTATAAGATACCCGCTCCCTCCTGGAGAAAGTTTTCTTCTTCTCTCTCTTCTCCTACTCTCTTTTCCTCCTGTACAGAGAGACGAGAGAGATCGGAGAAAGTACTCTCTTGACTCTTCGAGATAGACTCGCGACGTACGAAGTCTGCGTCTCGATTCATCGAGATCGATCTCTCTCATGGTCGATCTATCTCTTATTCTTAGAGTCTTATTATTTAGCGAGCTTTCTGGCTCTTTATATTACATGACCTCGTTCTCTAACCTCTCTTTACATCTCTCCTGCCTCAAAACTCTCCTGCCTCATCGGAACGAGAGAGTTTTGAGGAGATTTAGATTTATTTTTTTACACGTGTTAAATTTGGAAGCATTTCCGTAGCATTTTATTCATAAGGATACATCGTTTAAAACGGCATTAAACAACGCAGCCTCAAACACGAACTAATGCTCACCCATTTTTTTTTTTTTTTTTTTTTCCCTATAGATAACACCTGAAGTCTGCTCCTTTTCTGTTTTCCACTTTCCTATGACTTACAGTCTTTTCAATGGAGGGTAAAAAAAAAAACAACAAACAAGATTTTGCGGACCCCTTTTAGATTTAATCTCTGACTCTTATAGGGCAACTGGAGCTAAGCGGATTTGTTTACCCCATTGGGTTTGTGGCTTGGCATTACCTTTCATGGGGGAAATAAAAAATATAAAGGATTTTGGGATATTATAAATATCAAATATACTGAAATGATTATCGCATGTCTCAGAGTACTATACACACCGAGATTCTACTGACAATAAATTAATATAGAAAATAATAATAAACAAACATTTAAGAAACTAACAACAATAAATAATATCCACTAACACAGCTACATACATACTATTTAATAATAAACCCTACCAACAATAACTAACTATACAGGCTGCCCTCATCATCATTTAAGCCAGGCCGGTTAAACAGGGTGGAGTAGTAGAGGCACGAAGAGAAGAAAGTAGTAAGTCACCCAGTGAAATTGGTCACACAGCCTTTCACTCTACCATTCAAGCCCTCAGAGATCATCGACTTCCCCACAAACACAAATTTTCCACAACAACATAAGTCGCTTCACCTGAGTGTGAGCTACACACTAATGAACAATAAACACAAAACACTCAGCCTTCAAATTTTAGTCTTCTACTACTTGCAACCAGTCAGCTTTTTCTTCTTGTCTATGTTCTGGTTGCGAGACACACTTGCACTGTTTTTACGCTTGGCATGCACTTCACTGTTCTTTTCTTTGCTGTAATTAGATGTGAAAGCATTGAACAGGGCACCTGCCATTGAGAAGTACACCTTCTCGAGAAAACAGTGGTTATTGGCACAGCGCAATGTGGCCAGCGCGAAACTCGGGTATTGAAAACACTGTAAAAATGCTTTTTTAGTCACCCAGCAGTGGTAGGAGAAGTCGGAGTGGAAGAATGGCGAGAGATGAGAGACAGGAGTGCGGATAGGCAGATGGAGTACCTGCTGGGGTTGTGTGGTGAATGGAGGAGTGACAGTCATGTTGCTGAAAGTGTAAAAGAATGCTTGGAGAATTCTTGGAGAGCACGCATGAGAGAGAATGAGAGACGGGGGGCCCCTCAGTGAGGGGGGACCCTGTATGAATGTGATGCAGAGAGAGGAATGAGGGGAAAATTAAACACCTACGTAGTTTTGCTTCTCTCCCGCCAGAATACTACGTGTGTGGGAGAACGCCGGACCAAAGGCTTCACCAACAGCATCAGCTGGGTGACTCCCAACTCAAGCTCAAGCTTACTTACTTGGTTTACTTGGTCTTGTTAAGAGGCAAAGCCTCACAGTCGTGGTGGTCCACCGCTGCTGCCAGTCCTGGCGTCCCTGTCTAACAGGGCCACCTGGTCCGGTATGGTGTTGGAGGTCCTACACTTGGCAGTGTAACCCGGTACTGGAGGTTCATCCGGCACTGTCCGTAGTATTTTGTCCAGTCCATATTTAAAGGTGTTGACAGAGCACCCTGTGATGTTTCTCACATTTTTGTGGAGGCTGTTGAAGATTTTGGGCCCTTCATGAGCCAGACTGGCAGCCAGTAAGGTCTTGCATCTCCCCGGGGCCCTTGAAGGGAGGGTTCTTCTACTGCACTTGCGTCCAGTCCGCTCATTTAAGTGTGCCTGAAGTGCAGAGGACGTGGGGTCTGGCACCTGTTTCTCCAGGACCTTCCATATATAGATGGCACGATATCTTTCTCTCCGTCTTTGCTGTGAGTAGATTCCCCGTGTTTTGAGGCGGTCCCAGTAGTTAAGGTCATGTAGTCCTCTTATGTGCTTGGTAAATGACCTCTGAACAGCCTCAAGTCTCTGGATGTCAGCTTTCTTGTGAGGGGACCACAACTGGCTACAATAATCCAGTAAGGGCTGTACCAGGGCTTTCCAGAGGGTTAGCATAACCTCAGGTTCCCTGGAGGCAAAAGTTCTCATGACCCAGCCCGCCATCCCCCTTGCCTTCCTGACAGTCTCCGTGATGTGGTGTGAGAAGGAGCCATCAGCACTAAGGTAAACTCCAAGGCACTTGACATGAGGTGTTGGGGTGATGTGACTTCCTCCCTCTGTGTGCAGCGTCGTTGTTGTCTTGATGTTGCAGTCAGGGCCACACCTCAGCATTTCAAATTTTTCTTCATTGAATGTCATATTATTAGTTGTAGCCCAAGTGTACACTTTATTCAGGTCCTCTTGCAGGTGCTCCACTTCTTGCACATTACTGATGGGGCGACTGATACTTGTGTCGTCAGCAAAGGAGGACAGGACTGAGTCGCTTACTTCCTCCCCAATATCTTTCATATGTATCAGGAAGAGAAGGGGACCCAACACTGAACCCTGAGGCACCCCGCTCATAACGGTGTCTTCTTTTGAGCTGTGACCGTCCACTACTACTGATTGGACTCTCTCTGTAAGGAAATCGTGGAGCCAAATTCCTAACTTGCCTCTTAACCCCAGAGCCTTGATTTTATGGAGAAGGATGCCGTGATCAACCTTGTCGAAGGCTTTAGCAAAGTCGAGAAACACGGCATCCACATTATTTCCCGCTGCCAGGGTCTCTAGGAACCAGTTGTAGTGTGCCAGGAGTTTTGAGAGACAGGATCTCCCTTTCCTGAAGCCATGTTGATTTTCCATGTGAAGTTCTTGCCTTTCCATATGAGTAATAATTTTGTCCCTCACACATTTTTCAAAAACTTTGATGAGGTGTGAAGTGAGAGCAACAGGTCTGTAGTTCTTGGCCAGACTCTTGTCCCCTCCCTTGTATATCGGGCTTACAGTGGCTCTCTTCATCAAGGCTGGCACTGTGCCTGCATCCATAGAGCACCTCCATAATTTGCGGATCAGATAAGCCAGGGCCTCACTGCACTTAAGGAGCAAGATGGCAGGTACTCCGTCCGGTCCAGCAGCTGAATTTGGTCTCAGCTCCTTAATGGCTCCCTGAATATCCTCAGTGGTCACCTCAATGTCAGTGAGGTGGTACTGGTGGTCTGAGTCCTCAGTGAAGAATGGTACTGGGTTGTGAACTATTGACTGACTTTGCGGGGTGCTGAAGACACTGCTATATTGCTCTGTTAATATTTGGCACGTTTCCTCGGGGTCTCTTGTTATTGTGCCCACACCTGTATGCAGCGGCCCAATCTGGCTCTTAGTCTTGGAAATTTTTTTGCAGCAGCTGAAGAAATATTTAGGGTTGCGCTTAATGTTGCTTACTGCATGAGTTTCCTCCTCTGTCCTCTGGTTTTTCATGGGATTCTTTAATTTTGTGCTCAATTTGAGCTATCTTGGTGTTGATAGTAATCTTTCTTTCGTCATTTAGGGTGTTAGCCATCTTCTTAAAGAGGGCTGCTCTCTTCCTCATTAATAATCTCCTGTCCCTTGGGATGTTATGGCGTTGGGTACCTGTTGTGGTCCTCTTTGTGGGGATATGTTTCTCACAGATCTCCAGTACTGTGTTGATCAAGGCTTGGAGCATGGTGTTTGGGTTGTTGCCTTTCATGATCTGGTCCCAGTTGGCCTCACCAAGACAGCACTGCATCTGATGCCACTCGATTGTGTCATTGAAAAATTTATATTTTGCAAAGGGTGTAGGATCTGTTAAGTTTGTTTTTACTGGTTCCATCTTGGCTTTCCTGTATGTAGTGTTGATGGTGACAAGGCTGTGATCCGATTAAATTGTTTTCTCCACTTGGTATGTACTTATTGCTTCTTGGTTGTTGGTGAAGAGAAGATCTAAAATGTTGCGTTGCCTGGTAGGCTTTGTTATCTGTTGTGATAGAAAGACCTTTTCAGTAGGTAAGCTCGTAGGTCCTCTCCTCTCCTCCTCTTCCTCCTCTCCTGTCCTCTAGTTTTGGACAACCACCCCGGGAGGCGGGTCACAAACCCCCGGCTAACACCCGGTACCTATTGTACCCATCCTCTCTCTGCATCACATTCATACGGGGTCCCCCCTCACTGAGGGGCCCCCTGTCTCTCATTCTCTCTCATGCGTGCTCTCCAAGAATTCTCCAAGCATTCTTTTTCACTTTCAGCCACAAGACTGTCACTCCTCCACTCAACACACAACCCCAGCAAGTACTCCATCTGCCTATCCACACTCCTGTCTCCCATCTCTCGCCATTCTTCCACTCCGACTTCTTCTACCACCACTTCCAACATCTTTGTTCTAGCATACTCATACCATTCACATTACAGCATCAAGTACTCCACAGTTTCATCCACTCCTGTCTCACACATCACACACGTCTTGCTCATACCATTCTTCCATCTGTACATACGACTATTTACCTTGATCTTGATCTTGATTTGGGAGACACCCAGCGGATGCTGTCGGTGAAGCCTTTGGTCCAGCGTTCTCCCACACGCGTAATCTGTTGGGAGATAAGCAAAAGGGGGGGGGGGAACACAGCCAGGTGTTTCACCCCCCCCCTCCCACCCATCCCAGCACCACCCACACGGGGTCCCCCATCACTGAGGGGCCCCCTGCCTCTCATTCTCTCTCCTACGTGCACTCCAAGAATTCTTTTACACTCTCAATCACACGACTGTCACTCCTCCCCTCAGCACACAACCCCAGCAGGTACTCCATCTCCACACTCCTGTCTCTCATCTCTCTCCATTCTTCCACTCCGACCTCTCCTACCACTACCTCCAACATCTTTGTTCTAGCATACTCATACTGTTCACATTCCAGCATCAAGTGCTCCACGGTTTCATCCACTCCTGTCACACACATCACACACACCTTGCTGCCACCATTCTTCCATCTGTACATACGACTATTTACCTCCAGCGACTTTGTCCTGGCTCTGAAGAGTAAATCCTCTCCATAGCCACCATCATAGAACCTTTCATTCCGTGGCTGGTCCTTTCTCCTGTACCATTCCAGTGTTGATTTCTCACTCATTCCCCTCAGCCATTCTTCTTTCCCTTTCTCTTCCACTCTCCTATTTATTTCCTTTTTGCACACAGCCATACTCCCATGTCTCATCACTCCTGTCACAAACATTCCCAGCTCACCTGTCCATTTTTCCACTTTTACTGAGTCTTTCATCCACTTCCCATACATATTCCAGTCCCAAACCTTACTTGCCCACTTGCTGTCATCCATTCGTTGCAGTCTAGCTCTGTACCTCAGTCCTGCCTTTGCTATCCTCTCTCTGAACGTGCTCCATCCCATGTCTCCTCTAATCGCTTCCACAGCCACATACCTATTGGCTCCTAATGCTATTCTGCCTGCTTTGTTCTGTGTTACTTCCAATCTGTCCAACTCCTTCCTAGACCACACCATTGTCTCCAGACCATACATAATGCTAGGGACAGCCACACCCTTCCATAGTCCTCTCACCACTTCATACTTGTTGGCCCGACATCTTGCCACACTGCCTAGCCTACCAACCCACTACCACCAACCATAGTTGGCTCTAGCTATCCTCTCATGTTTAGTTTTCTCACATCCTTTATCATCCAACCAAATATCCAGATACTTGTACTCTTTCGTTCTCTTTATTTCATTCCCACCCACCATCCAAATCCTGTCATCATCAGAGTCATCCCCATTCACCACCAACACCTGGCTCTTCTCCTTACTGAGCCTAACGTTGAAGTCCCTTCCATACTCAGTTACAGCATTCAGCATCTCTTGTAGCTCATTGTGGTTTTCACTAAGGATTACCACATCATCTGCATACATCAGTACACTCAACACTTCATCTCCAATTTTCACACCCAGACCTGTATGCTTCACTCTCACTGCCATTTCCTCAACATATAATCCAAAAAGTAGAGGAGAAAGGACACAGCCCTGTCTTACTCCTCTCTTACTATTCACCCATCCAGTCTCGAGGTCACCCATACTGAACTTGGCCTGTGTGTTCTCATACATACTGCTTATTATTTTAACAACCTTCTCACTCATGCCAATCGTCTCCAATACCTTACATAGCATTCTCCTATCCACTCTGTCATACGCTTTCTCAATATCTAGAAAGGCTAGATATTTCTTTCTTCCCTCCTTCCTTGTTCTCTCAATCACTTCATTCACTACAAACATATTGTCCTCTCCTCTTCTGTCTTTTCTGAATCCATTCTGCTCTTCACCCATCACCTTATTTCTTTCCACAACTTCACCTAGTCTTTCATTCAGTACACCACAGAAAATCTTACATACCGTGTCACACACCGCTATTGGCCTGTAATTCTTAATCTCCTTCCTACTCTTGTGTCCTCCCTTATGTATGAGGGTCACTCTACTGTCATTCCAGGCACCAGACACCCTTTCCTCTCTCCATATATGTCCAAACAACTCCTGCATTCCCTCAATTACTCCCTCACCTCCCTCTCTATATAATTGATTCGGGATACCGTCCATTCACCCTCTTTATCGATACTAGATCTTGATCTTGATATTACCGTAACGTATAAAATCTTACTCTGCACCATCGAGTGGCCTAAGAACACCCACATACTGCCCATTAACTCTACCTATGATTGCGAGTGCATCGGAGGACACAGGGGGGCGGCATGAACCTCTAATCACAAGCATCACTATAAAAATCCTGCCTGCGCCACCACGGGCGACGGCCAACGATCACAGTCCTTGAGTGAACCTCCAGGGCCTACTATCCCAGCCCTGGAGGTCACTACCTACAGGTGTTATAGGCACAAACATAAAACAAAACCCCCAAAAATTATTTAATCAAAGGGAAAAAATGGCCTCTCCTTTCTCTCTTCTTGCTTCCTTAATATTTAATTTCCTGCTGCTGCATCAAATACAGGGTCATCAAAGAGTTCTTCAGCGACAATAAGAATAGCCATAGTGATCATTTCGGCAACCGCCATCTTGGTAGCAATACGTATTATGAAGCGTTCAGTAAGGGGGAACAGTACTTGTGTGGGAGTGGGGGGGTTACGGTACTGAACACACCCCAGGCCTACCAACATGTGGTACATCAGACACTAGTATTTCAGTGAACTTCACACTGTAGTCCAAAATGTTTCACACAAATTGTGCACCGATACTTTTGAGATCCAGTATACATACGAGGGGAGGCGGTGGCTGAGTGGTTAGCGTCTTGGAGTGGTGAACTCAATGTCCCGAGTTCGAATCCTGCCGGGGGCAACTCTTTCAAGAGCCTGGTAGGGGAGCAGAAGGTCCCGAGTTCGTCTCACCAAGGAGCAACTGTCAAATTCATGGCGAGTGGCCGATGAAACACGCATGCAGCTATATACCTGTCTTCCGATTGCGAGTGTGACGGATGACTCTAGGGGCTGCATGAGCCTAAACTGAAGTCAGAAGCCAGTCAAGGACACTTAAAGTAATCGTCCAGACCCATTTTTTCTTTGCATAAGTATGTTGAATGTTCATTCAAAACACCTAATCCACAAAATATAATTAATTTCCACGCTTTATTGCCGTAAAAAGCACGACTTTTGTAAAAAGCGCGGAAAGAAAATCAGCCCCATTATAGCCACCGTGATTAACTTGCTGGTGCCGTCACGAGAGGGCAACAATCTTCATCACACAACCAGCCTTTCCTCGGCGCCCAAACCATCTCCACACATTTATCGTTGCTGTATCGGTTGGAAACGGGTGCTAAGCTCTCTGGAAAGACGCAGCTTTCTTGCTGCACCCATAAAGGATGCAAGTACATACTGTATGTGCCATATCGCAAAAAATATAAATCAGAAACCCCCAAAATTTTTCAAGTACTACACTACCCTCCCGAGTTTCGCGCTTGCTTTCTTCCGGAGGCATAGCGCGAAACTCGCGGATCGCGAAACTCGGGTATTGAAAACACTGTAAAAATGCTTATTTAGTCCGGTTTTTTTTTTTTTTTTTTTTTTTGGTGTGTGTGTGTGTGCTTACAGCGCCGTTAGGCAGTGACCTCCAGGGGTGGGATGGTAGGCCCTGGAGGTTAACTTGAGGGCTGTGTACCTACCGTATTTTACAGCTTATAAGACTCACTTTTCCCCCAAAAAAATATCCTGAAAATGCCCCAAGCCCCTGTCCACCCAGCAGTGAATGGGTACTGGGTGTTAGCCTAGGGTTTGTGACCCGCCTGCCGGGGTGGTGGCTTCGGCCAACACTACGTAGAGAAGAGGAGGGAGGAGAGGAGCTTGAGATTGAGCTTGAGTTGGGAGTCACCCAGCAGATGCTGTTTTGGTCTGAGTGAGTGAGCTTGACACATATCTTGTCAGCTGATGGTTGTGTGACAGTGTTATACGGCAATAACACTGTCACAATGCCTTCCTCTCTTCTCTCCTGTCTCCTCCAGTACCTCCAGAAACCACAGTACCACACACGTCATGGTTAATCACTTATAAAGGAGTATTTTGTGGTAAATAAGTAAGGAACGGCAGGGGTGTAAGGTAAGGTGCTACTTATTTTGAGGTGTTACCTATCTTATGCGACACCGGCTGCTCCTGTAGAGAAAAACACAAACAAAAGGAAAATAACAAAACAAAACTATACATACAAGCTATACTAAGCCTATTATAATACTATACTAAGCAGGAAGGTAGGCAGACGTGTCCCGTACGTCTCTTATGAGAGGCGGTAGCAGAGTGGTTAGCGTCAAGATATGTGTCAAGCTCGAGCACGAGCTTGACAGGCGACCTACAAAGTGATACTAAGCAGAAAAGGTCACAAGAAGAAGAAGTCTCCGAGTGGCGTTCTCGGTGACCCGAATTCGATCCTTGATGAGGGCTGTAAAATCCACTTAAAATCTTTCTCTGCACCATTGAGTGGCCTAAGAACACTCACACGCTGCCCTTCGCTCTACCTTCGATTGCGAGTGCATCGGAGGACACGGGGCGGCATGAGCCTTCTAATCACAGGCGTCACTATAGAAATTCTGTCTGCGCCACCACGGGCAAGGGCCAACCATCACAGCCCTCAAATTAACCGCCAGGGCCTACTATCCCACCCCTGGAGGTCACTGCCTAACGGCGCTGTAGGCACAAAAAAAAACGGGAAACTCGGGGATATAATGCGCGAAAGTGGGGATGGTAAGAATTTAGGACTCAGCGCGAAACTCGAGGATCACGAAACTCGCATAGCGTGAAACTAGGGAGGGTAGTGTATACAGGTTGAAGTTCCCAAACTCGACATCCCAAGACTCGGCAACACCCAAAACTCGGCTATGGTTCCGGATTTTCCAAAACCCGGCGCGTAGAGTTGTGTACACTGTTATTTTGTGTACTTCTACAGGTCTGTCATTGGTATTATGGCTCCCAAACATCCAGGAACACCTACTGGTGGAAGTGAAAAGAAAAGGAAGAACAATGTGCTAACTATTTCTGAGAAAATTGACCTTTTGAAGAAGTTGGATGGCCCTTTTTCCCCATAATATATCAACGTTCTAAAAGTCGGAAAATTCCATTACTCGGCTCGGCGCTGGTCCCGAGGTTGCCGAGTTTGGGAACTTCAACCTGTATTTATTTCTGTGTTCACGTGCTTCTGGATTACCGCGGGGGAAGGGGACTGCCTTTTGTGACGTCACCGAGCCATGGTGTGTTGTCTGCTATTGTGCAGGAGCGTTTTGGAAGCTCGGGGAATTTATAGATTTTGATTGCGGATTATTTAAAAACTGCTGACTGGATACAATAAGTGACAACATATTGTTGATATATTCGATAATGGCTATATTTTGACTACATTAAATCAGGAATTATTAAATGGTCTGGACGATTACTTTAACTTTGGTGCCTGCTAAGCATACTTTAATAGGATAAGTATTTTGGTAGGTATGACTTAAGCATCCAGCTGATACTTAAGTGTAAGACTAGAAAATCTTTGTCTGCTAAGTACACTTAATGATACTAAGTATTTTCGGAGGTACGGGCCTAGGCCTCAGGGACCCAAACTCCCAGTTACCACTCATTACTGAGATGTGAACTGTCCGAGTTTCGGTCACGTACCGTAAAACAGCCTAAATTCGGACATTTTGTAGGTATTTTTGCATAAAGCTTTGTGTAGAGTTGCATTATCTAACTCCTGTTGGTACCCATATATAGTCCAAGGATGTGGCAACTAAAACCAAGTAATGAAAAAAATTTACGGCAAGACTGTTGGTGTTATTCAAAATTTTCGAGCGTCTGAAGTTATCATAGATATCGGCAAACTTCAGACAGCTGTGGCTAATTTCAGACACTCATAGGCTTTGCCATATACATGCCTGTAGACTTCAGTGGCGGCTAATTTCAAACAGAAAAGCAATACTTGGGACACCTGGGGATTAGAAAAATAATAATAATAAATTGCACACTTCTGTGGTGAGCAATTTATGGTGGTGAGTTTAACAACAGACTGAGTACAAAAATATTCTTTCTTTTACTCCTACAATTGAAAGCACTCAATAGGGCACTGAAACACTTTGCAGTCAGCTGATTTTCATATGAAAACAATCACATAGGATCCACAAACTTTTCCTGACCCCAAACACCCCAAGAAACCCACACAATATACAAACAAAAATTAATTAAATGAAAATTTTTCTTCTTGCAAAACTTCACGAGTAGTTGCCTTACTGATGTTATTTAAGCTAACCATATTCATACAAAAACTTACACTACGAGATGAAACACATAAGAACACAGTGTACATTACTGACCATTAAAATCTCAAAACTACCGTAAATGGCGGCGTACAAGTCGACTCTTTGAACCTTAAAAAATCTCTCCAAAACTAGGGGTCGACTTCTACGGCAAGGATAAAATACGAACCTTTACCACCGAGTGGCAAACAAGTGGATCAGCACTACTAACAATCGCTGTACACCTCTTACCGTAACTCCAGCAGGCTACCACAAATATTTCCAACTAAAACTTGTGTTCGGTGAACTTACTTAACATATTTAACACACAGATTAATATATAAATAATAAAATAATAATATATATTCAGTTTATATCAACACAAAACCATAGGCTGTTTCCAACAGTAGATACACAGATTGTAAACACTGACCGGAACACCACTGAACCAAAGCGGCCAGTCGGACAACTACAACTACAACAACAACTGCCTGGCTGTTCGCTGAGCGCCAACGCTGTCCGCCCAACACATCGTACCTCAAACTCTAACAATACAACCGGTAATTCTGATCTACAAATATATCATGACCACACTACGGGGGTAAAGACTTTGTAAGCTTTGGCCTACCAGTTGCCTACCATATTTTTGGGGCCGACTTATACGGCAAGTAGAGGCCTAACCCGTAATATTGAGCTAATAATCATGAGGTCGACTTGTACGCCTGGTTGACTTATACGCCGCCATTTACGGTAGGTGTAAATAACTATAAATTGCCTGGACTCTTATTTTTTGCATAACATTAATAAAACTTGGGGGTTTATAAGTTCAACTATAAAGAAAAAACGTATGTGATTAATTTTTTTTTAAAGGTCATATTTTTTCCATATCATGTAAACATTTATTTATTGCTATATACATAACACAGTTATAACTAATTTATAACTTACTATTCGAATTTTCAAAATATAATTTCAAGTAAATGAAAACAGATATAAAAAAAGTAATTACATACATACGTTTGTTCGGATAATGAGAAAGTATCTCATTTGCAAGTAAGAAAGAAGTCGGTGAACAAACCACAGAGCACCAACAAGTCAATTTTGTTTTTGTCTGATCATCTTGAAATTGTAATATGTTAATTATGGTACTGTTATACACAAAATATAGCCTAATCAAGACCGTAGGTGCAATTTAAAGCCACGGCGTACTCTTCCCTTAGTGTCCGAAGTTAGCCAGTAAAAACAAAAACGTGAGGTGAAACTATTTTTTTCATTCTCGGGATTATATTATAACATTTTGTAAATTCCTGAGGTGTATGTCATTTGCAATAAATGTTCTTTAGAATTTGCCTGTTTTGGTTCACACATCTACTTCCATAATTTCTGCTCAGACAGTATTTAGGGGAACAAAAAAAAAAACATGATTTTTTTCAACCAGATTTGCAATTTGTTTCACATACGTCCATTCATGTCAGGTTCATATGATTATAATATAATATACTTCAATGCTTCACCTAACTGCCTATATTTTGAGTTTATAAAATACTAAGCCATATTCTCTATTATGGTTCATAAAAAAAATTCCTCAAATGTTCGAAGTTAAACTCAAGTCCGAAGTTAGGCTGTTTTACGGTATCCTTCTCGTTCTCGGCTGGTTTATTTCGTGAATGGGACAGGAATGACTGTCATGCTACCTCTTTCATCTTGATAAGATCTTTAGCAGCATACATCACCATTGCATCATCAAACATCTGAATATTTTGGAGCAAATGCACTTTTTTGGCTGTGCAGAAATAGCGCAGCAACAAGCGGGAATTCCTGGGATTTTTTATAATTGTCCCGGGATTCAGGTTGGCAGTTGAACAGACGGGATCCTGGTGTAGCGGGCCAAGCCATTAACCAGACCAGTTCATTAACTACCACGACTACGCACGTGCGGCAGATGACGTCACACAGGAAAACATTGGCCATGTCCCTCGGATCAGAATATTCTCATCAGATTCGCTTATTTAACCTAAATAACTCTACAAAACTTAAACCAAATCAAAATCAAACCTAAACCAAACCTTAACTTAACCAAAATTTTACCACTTATTATTATATGATCGTAGCTAAGTTAGGTTTGATTAGGTTAAATTTAGGCTTAGTTTAGGTTTTATTTAGGTTAGTTTAGGTTTAGGATAGGTTTGGGTTAAGTTGTGTAAAGTTATTTAGGTTAAATAAGCAAATCTGATGGTAATGTTCTGGTCCGGGGGGCGTGGCCAATGTTTTCCTGTGTGACGTCATCTGCCGCGCATGTGTAGTCGTGGCAAATGAACTGGTTTGGTTAACGGATTAGCCCGCTACATATTTTTCGGTTTTAGTGATTTTGCAGTGCTCTACGTGGCCTTAACCTTCACAACTCTCATATTAATTATGAAGTGCAGTTATGTTCTTTGTTCAATATCCTCATCGTGAAACAGGCTAGCATATTAAAGATAAATCCCTATTATAAGAATAATAGATGCTGGAGTTTGCAGTCAAATCAGTTGGTGGATTTCACTTACGGAATGATTCGTGAGGAAAATGTCCCTTTGCCTTCCTACTTGAAAAGTTGCAATGGCCATCTATGTGCTGCACTGCCTCCTTCCTGGCAGTGCCGCATCAGAGGACTTAACTTTTGAGTAAGCCATCATTTTCCACTGGCCAAAACGGGAGACTTGGCAACCACATGTCTCTAGGTTACTTATGAATATTTCACTCATGCTACATCTAGGGTGGCCAGGCATCCTTCTTTAGGAAGGACTAGGTGGCCTAGTTTACAGAGGGAAGCGTCAACTCGATTTATGGATGCCATGTTGGCTCCTTTTGCCGCGCCGCTCACCCTATGCTCTCTCTCTCTCTCTCTCTCTCTCTAAGTATATATATATATATATATATATACAGTCAAACCTCGATATAACGGATTAAAGGGGGGGAGGAGTGTTCCGTTAAAGCCGATTGTCCGTTATAGCGAGGGTATTTTCCCAAGGGTGGAAAATTATATGGGAAAAAAAAAAAATGTTAAATAAATTAGAAATAATCACACACAACCAGACTGTGTAGCTATGTTGGGAGGTAAACAGTGACTGGCACTACATGCTGAATTTGGTCCGCTCCTACACGTGAAATAAATGAGAAATAATATCAAACACAACCAGACCATGTAGCTATGTTGGGAGGTAAACAGTGACTAGCGCTACATCAGGGATTTGGCACACTCGCCCACGACTGTTCGGGACTGGTATTAGGAGAGGTAGTAAGTATTCAGGCTCGTTCATTACTGCTTGGTATGCTATGAAATTTCATTATTCTAGTTGAATAATGAAATAATAGTACATATAATCACATTTTAATTGCTATTATTCATACATATGAGTAAAGATATGAAAATACTTTCAAGGCACTCATCCACGCCTGGCAGCGCGGCCGTGGCAGCAGCAGCAGCATCATGAGACATTATAATCACCCCAAAATAGATAAAAAGAAAGAAAAAGTCTCCCGTAAAGTGATGGGTTATCCCTAAAATGTTGATGCTTTCTCTCACCGTCTGGCTAGTCAAGCTCAAGCTCTAGTGAAAGGTAAACAAACTACGAGCCAGATTCAGCCGTGGCTTCCAAAGGTATTGCTTATTATCATGACTAATGCTCATTATTATATATATTATATGGTTGTGAAGTGCAGTTCTATACACGTGTCACTATTTAGGTCAGTGTAACACTGCGTGTCACCTTAGATAAGGGTGATTTAGGATGTTGAGGTGACAGGGAGACGTAGCAGCGGCCACGCCTTAACACTAATAGTCACTATTTTAAACAATGCACACCCTCTACCACTAAATCACTAGCAACACAGGGCCCTTCCTTATACTATATCTTTATAAGTGATACATCAAAGCTCCTTAAAACCCAAGCATTCCAAAGTAAAATGAGAAAATAATACAATTATGTTGAGTTGACAGTTCGAGAGGCGATAAGCGGTCTGATATGCGAGAAAAAAAAAAAAAAAAAAAAAAAAAAGTCACGCAAATGGAGTCCGTTACATCCGAAGTCCGTTATATCGAGGTTTGACTGTACACTAAACCCTTCATGTTCGCGGGCTTAAGGCTCGCGGATTTGATTACTCGCGGGTTTTCAACCCCCCCCCTTTTTTTTTTTTTTTTTTTTTTTTTTTTTTTTTTTTTTTTTTTTTTTTTTATTATTATTTTTTTTTTTTTACTCCCTCCCAATTGCTTGCTCTCTACAGGGGCCTTATCCGCCCATGTATGGAGTATGTCTCACATGTTTGGGGAGGATCCACTCATACAGCTCTCCTAAACAGGGTTGAGTCAAAAGCTTTTCGTCTCATCAACTCCTCTCCTCTGACTGACTGTCTTCAATCTTTAAATCACCGCCGCAATGTTGCTTCTCTTGCTCTCTTCTACCGTTACTTTCATGCTCACTGCTCTTCTGAACTTGCTAACTGCATGCCTCCCCCCCTCCCGCGGCCTCGCTGCACAAGACTTTCTACTCATTCTCATCCCTATTCTGTCCATCTTCCTAATGCAAGAGTTAATCAGTATCTTTACTCTTTCATCCCTTTCACTGGTAAACTCTGGAACTCTCTTCCTGTTTCTATTTTTCCACTTTCCTATGACTTAAATCTTTTCAAAAGAAGAGTAACAAGACACCTCCCGAACTAAATTGGCCTACCCCTCTGTTTTTATTTTATTCTCTTACTGTCTTCTTTATAGGGACTGGCAACTAAGCGGGCTTTGTGTTACCCATTTTTGTTGTGCCCTTGGCCACTTCCTTGTGATGAAAAAAAAAAAAAAAAAAAAAAAAAGGGTAAATGAATGACTAATGTCATGCTCGCGGATTTACGCTAATCGCGGGTGTCTCTGTTCCCTAACCCCCGCGAACATGAAGGGTTTATTGTATATATATATACCGTATTTGCTGGCGCATAAGATGCAGTTTTTTTCCCACGAAAGGGAATGCAAAATTCACCCCGCGTCTAATGCGGCCATATTACTAATGAGAGGTCGGGCAGATAATGCAGAATGGTCGGTGGTGTATTACTAAGGGGGTCTCAAGTGATCTGTGTTGAACAGTAGACCACTGAACACAAATTTGTAATGGTGTTACTAATAATATCAACAGTAATGCATAATACCAAGAAAAAGTTGGGAGTTTAAGAGAAAACAAGAGGTGGGGCAACAAGGTCGCAGGTTCTGCTGCCAAGATGGCCGTCATATGTGTAAACATCACCCCCCTCCCGCAGTCCCGCTACCGCTCTTCACTGTAAATGGATTGAGAGACAGGGTAGGCCTTTATACCACCTCGATCCCTCAATCCTCACCCCTGTATCTCTATGGATAAGGAAACTGTAAACTGTAACTGGAAAGAGTGCTAGTAAAAAGGCTGCAACGTACCTGTAGACGGGACAGAAGCCTTCCACACATCACACCAAGACCAAGACCCATCACGGCGCCAAAACTTCATCCGCTTCAAGGCCGAATCACACCATAACATCATGCCTTGACCTGTACCTTCCTGAGGAAGACTAATCAACCCTCGCGACTGTGATAAATTCACAGGTGTAAACCATGGTGAATAACTTCGATCCCGACATCGGTGCCCTTCAACAATAACAAAAAGGTAGAGATGGTTACCTTACAGTGTAATATCTTGGTAATATTTTGTTATTGGGCAACCACCAGTTACGAGGCCGAAACTTAAGTTTTCCTGGATAGTTTTGGTGTGTTCTGAATTAATATGGCTCGCATTTTTGTCGGAAATCAATGTTTGTTTACATATGTGGGAGGGGGGTGCCCGCCCTGCCCCTCCTGGCCCGCCCCGCAAAAATTGCTAAGCTTCACACTGCCAATGCTATTAATATTCGATTGCCCCATGGGAAAGGGGGCTCAAAATACACAGAATGAAGAAAGATACACGATAATGGAGGTAAGAATCGTAGGACTTTTGAAAGCCCACTACCGAACTAATACTATTATCTTTACTGCAAATTTTCCACAAAGTCTAAATACATAGCAGAAAAGCAACAAAGGCATACTTGCAACACTAAATCTAAGCTAAATGTCATAGGTAGAAAATATTAGAATATCAATTCGTGGATCATCCTGCAATAAATGATGACCGATTTTGGTTACCCTGCACATTCTCCTTACATTTTAACTAGTATAATTGTTAATTCACATTCACTGCACTGTGAATATTGTATTTGGGTACATGCTCAAAATCTGTTGTTTTCCCTTACAAAACCTCTTTTTTAATAACTTAATAAATTTACGAGAAGTAAATATGTCCTCGAAACACTTTTTTTTCCTCAAAATATGTATGTAAAATACGGGTGCGTCTTATGCGCCAGCAAATACGGCATATATATATATATATATATATATATATATATATATATATATATATATATATATATATATATATATATATATATATATATTATATATATATATATACACACAGTACACACTTTTTTTAGGAAAGAATAGGAGGAAATAGGGATTTATGATTTTAGGAAAAAATATGAAAATAGAAGCATCTGTTGATAAAGTGTGCATAGTTAGAAACAAAGTAGCAACAACTTTTGCAAAAATACAGAAAAAAATAATGAGATCAAGGAAAGTACTGCTTAGATAGGAAGAAAATTATAGAGGTTATTAGTATGACTGCATGGTAGATTGTTGAGAGAGAGTAGGCATGAGTAAATCTATAATAAATTTTGGCAAACAAGATTAAACACTGGATACTGTGATAAGGAACCTTGGGAACAGGTTTATAGACAGTCTAGGAATCCCTGGAAAATAGCATGATTGCAGGAATGAGGTTTGATGATGCATTATTTTAATGGAAAATTTTAAAACATTGGTGTAATATATCATACTTTAATCCTCATGGATAACTTAGCCAGTATGATCTCAAACCTGTGCAATGACAATTATACTTGTGTTTATATCAATAAAACTGCAGATTTAAAGTTTAAGCCTTATTCTTAATTCCATATACATTACTGCATTGTAATTCAGTAATGTATTAGACTTTTGTCTACAATACTGCATATTATCATCATTACAAAATAAATATATCTTAATAAGCGATTGAAATATCTTAACGTAGTTCCTAGCCTAGGTAACTTTTAATTAAAAGGCTCCATGGATTTTCCATAAACCTCATCTATCATATATTTTATACTAACTTGCATGGTAAATAAGAATGAACTTGAACACCTTTTATAGTACACCTAGAATAGACTCAGTTATCAAGTAGCCTACTTAGTGCAGAGGCGATGGGGTATTTTGAAAAATGACAAAATAAACATATAGAATGGATGAAAAGGGGATGTAGTTGATGTATACGTATTATAGGAACTACCACGTGTATGTCTATATACCAGCCTCTTGTTGCTTCCTTATGTTCTGATGTACTAGCGTCTGACAATACAACAATGAAACATACCTGAAAAACCCCCATGAACGAGAAGGTGTCCATCCCAAACAATTTATTTTGTTTACCAATAATTTCTTTCTTTTAGGGCTTGCAGGGAATCTGTAGAACTTTAAACCCTTCTCAGACCTATTGTGACATCCAACAGCACAGCAGCACGGCATGACACTGTTTATAAGAAGCAAAACTAGACTGAGAACCTGCGCGGGTCTAGGTGAACGGAGAGGTCCTGGCCTCAAAAAGGCGTCCAGTATTTTTAACATAGGACCAGAGAGCTTCACAGAGAGTTGTCACTCGGGCCGCGCCATTTTGGATTATGAACTGGTGGCGCCGCCAAGCATGTCAAAATATCATTACTGTGCACGGTGTTGTGCCTTTTCAATACCCCCAAGACGCAAATATATGTAGTATTACGTTAAAATAATGAACTGAAGTGGTATTGATGGATGTAATTTTTTGTTATTAAACCTTTTGTTCCTTTTATATTTCATACCGAAGCCTAGTCATTCCAATAAATTGTCTCCAATCTCAATACCCTCTCCCCCCCACACACATTTTTTTGTTGTTGAGGTGGGGGTTGATCTTATTTCCATGACCTGTCCATGCATGTACTGGCAAGGCCTACTTTTTACCCTATGATGGGCATATACAGGGAAGTCCCGTTATATGAGCATTCGGTATACGATAAATCAATGATACGAGCTGAGTAAATTAGGGTCTATTTTCAATATACGAGATCGAAAATCCAATGCTACGACATTGAAACTGGGGTGAGTAAAATTACCAATTCAAAATGCGTAACGTATCACGTATGCATCTGGGCTGTATGATGATGTTGTGGTGGCCCCAAGCTTGGGGCCGCACACCTGGCTAAGTACCCCTAAAGGTCAAGCCAACACCTGGCGTGGACCTGACTCGCTCGTGACCCAAATGCCTCCCGCACCTCCGTTGCTGGGTTCCCGCCCTGGCTTCCTAGACCAGCTTCTGGCAGTTACCTACCTACCACCACACTGAGAGGAACACAGGGAGAGGAGGAGTGGTGTTCCTCTCACTGTAGTGGCTGGTAGGTAACTGACTGAATACAGGATTCCCGGGCTGGACAAAGGGGGATTTTGGTTGACCCCAATCAGGTCACCCCAAGCAAGGCGTGACCTGAAGGGTAATTAGCCAGGTATGCGGCCTGAACTTTAGGGGTAATTAGCCAGGTGTGCGGCCCCAACCTTGGGACTGCTACAGTTCATTTTAGCTTGAAAAACATGTCTTTGATGGGGTCCTGGAACCAAACTTATAATTTACCATTAGTTATGTATTTCGCTATACGAGATTTCGCTTTACGAGTATCCCAGGTGGAGCCTAACTGCTCGTATCTTCGGGACTTCCCTGTACTGTCTTCTGATTGATTAATGATTACCATATTTTATGGCTTATAAGACGCTGCATCTTGGAAGACGCACCCTGATTTTGGAAAGACATTTCTAAAAAGGAAAAAAATAAATTCTTAAGGATATAAAAACATATCTTGTCTAAAGGTATATCGTTTTGATGAATTCACCATGGGTTATAATTTCCAGGACTGAAAAAAGCTTATGATACGTGTGACAGCCTGGTGGTAAATGCTGCATCAACACTAGCAGACGATAGGTGGCGTTCTTGACGCCAATCTGCCGAGGCGGAAGTTGCCGCGGAACGGCTCCTGCCAGTCTTGGTGGCAGAATCATATAGAGTCTTAGCTTGTGATACGTGTGACAGCCAGGTGGTAAATAAGAACATGAGAACATAAGAAAATAAGGAAGCTACAAGAGGCCGTGAGACCTGCACGAGGTAGTTCTTGTTATTTAAATAAATGATACATCAACACTAGCAGATGATACATCAACACTAGCTGACTATAGATGGTGCTGTTGGTGCCAATCTGCTGAGGTGAAAGTTGCCGCGGAACGGCTCCCGCCAGTCTTGGCGGCAGTCTCATTACAACATTCGTCTTGGAAGACGCATGAGTATTTTTCAGGGTATTTTTTAGGAAAAAAAGTGCGTCTTAAGCCGTAAAATACAGTAATTGTTTGTACAATCTGTCATATAGTTTCCAGCAGAAATTATGGAGGAAGTTCCCTCTCCCTTGGAATGATGGATGATGGGGATGGGTGGGGAGTGATGGGTAATGGGTAATGGGTGGGGTGTGATGGGTGATGGGTAATGGGTGGGGTGTGATGGGTAATGGGTGGGGTGTGATGGGTGATGGGTGGAGGGTGATGGGTAATTGGTGGGGGGTGATGGGTAATTGGTGGGAGGTGATGGGTAATGGGTGGGGGGTGACGGGTAATGGGTGGGGTGTGATGGATGATGGGTAATTGGTGGGTGTGATGGGTGGGGGGTGATGGGTGGGGTAAGGTAAAGATGGGAGCATACGCTAAGCTGCGCGTGGCATGCGGTGCTCATCTCCGTGGCATTAGCCCTTAGAGCCTGTGGTGGGTGAGGACCCGTTACCCCGGGACACAGGGCTAGTGTGACTCCCGGGTTACCACAGTTACCTTCCCCAGGTTACCCTAGGTACCCATTTATCAACCCCGAAAGGAAGTAAGAACAGCTGGGTAGGCTGGTCACCGACTTGCCCTGGCCCGGGATCGAACCAGGGCCTTCAGATTCGTAGCCAGGCACGCTAGCCACTGCACCACGGAGGCGATGGGTGGGGGGTGATGGGTAATTGGTGGGGTGTGATGGGTGGGGGGTGATGGGTAATGGGTGGGGGGTGATGGGTAATTGGTGGGGTGTGATGGGTGATGGGTGGGGGGTGATGGGTAATGGGTGGGGTGTAATGGGTGGGGGGTGATGGATAATGGGTGAGTCTTAACAGGCACAACGATGGCAAGTGAGTGAGTTAGGGAATTATAGTCTCTTTTTTTTCTTTTTTAACGAGGCAAAAATTCCATTCTATCTTAAGGTCTCATGCTTAGAATGATGCCCATGTTTGCCTGATAATATGGTTAACTATGATAAAATACAACTGAAATTTAGAAGAAGCGTAATATTCCCTTCTCCTGGCATCAAATATCAGTCAGTAAGCAGCAAGGGGTCAGGATTTTTCACCTCGTAAAAGAAAAAAAAACAGTATAATGAGTGAGAGGTAATCGGTGACTGTGTTCTTTAATGCTGATTGCCACACATGTATCCATTCCTCTGCTGTCGGTTTTGCCTTTTATATTACGTATGTTCTCTTGTTCTTGTCCTAACCTAATTCTGGATGGTTGTGGGGTGATGGGTAATGGCTGAGTGAATGGGTGTGGGGTGATGGGTAATGGGTGAGTGAATGGGTGTGGGATGATGGGTAATGGGTGAGTGAATGGGTGGGGGGTGATGGGTAATGGGCAGCTGTGGATTAAGGGTGTATTGGGCCCTGGGCTGTGAGATGGACTGGGGCCCCCTGACCCTCACCCCACCCCCCGTGTCTCAATTCCCCAATCTCCAACTTTACTGCCTCAACTGTTCCCCTTGGATCAGTGGAGGCACAAACAGAACATATTATAAAAAAAAATAAAAAAAAAAATAAAAAAACATATACATTGTTATACAACATATCAATATAATCAATCAACAAAAACACAAACAGAACATAAAATTATATCCTTCTTTGATTCATATAAACAAATTAGATCTGCAATGAAAAATGCTATCGGTATGACTTATAGCTGAGCAAGGCTGATAGTCCGGCAGCTTAGTGAAATGATGGGGACATGCCGGATAAAAGCACCAAAATTTTTTCAGGCACTCTACAGGCTCCTAGCTATGATTTTGAGAGGGGAGACAAATGATCCCATCACTCAGATGGCTATAAGGAACGCTTCTTTATTATTTTGACATTTCCGCATGTGGAAATTAGGGTAAATGGGTTTTTTAAAAGAATAGTCATAAGGATAATGTTTATTGGATGCAAGTTATCTTATTATTATTATTTAATAACTCCAGAACAAAATATTCCAATATGGCTGTCAAAAAAACATAAATTCAATATTTATTCGACTTTAAACTCCCCTGCGGACATCGCGAAATGCCATGTAGTTTATTAGCAGAACACGAATTAAAACATACTCCTTGCAATTCAAAAATGACAGTGGTTAATCTACTGACGGTGCATTATGAAAAATAAGTATTCATTAAGCTCATTATACAACAATCATGTTCTTCCTGTACAGCTGCAGGAATGCCATGTCTTTGTTAAGCACCAGTATCACAATGCAGGTATGATTCATAATTGTAATTATGTGTCTACTTCTCACATTTGCAGCTGCACAGTTCGGTGCATTTCCAGCTGGCTTTCTTGCATGAACATCTCCCGCCACAACCTGCAGCACTTTTGCAGGCACACTTCACAAGTTCACTTACAGCCTTTGCTGCCGCAGGCTGCGAGCTCCAGACAGGAACCCAGGACTTTGTTTCTGCATCCAGTGTCCCACCGCAGCCTTCAGCAGTTGGTGTCTGTTGTTGGGCCTGGTGACAGGTTGTCCAGATGCCAGCCTGGTACACTGCACGCTTGGTGTGCTGCAGCAGGGCCTGTTGAGTTGGGGGAATGTTCTCCATCGTTCTGTTTTTCTGGCAGAACAGTTCCTTTCTTGCTTCATTCACCGACACCAGAGGGCTGGTCTTGTCATATATAACGACTGTGAAACGTTCCAGCATCTGGAACTCCTGGCAATCCACGGTGATTTGTGCATGTGGATGTTCTACGATGAAGTTGAAGGCATCTGTGACTTCGGTATAGGCACCCCATGCTTCCCAAACCGACTTTTTCCCCTTTTCCCAAGTTTTCTTGACCTAGTCTGCGTGTGGAGGTTCAGGCCAATGTAGAGTGGTAGGGGTGGCTCAATTTCCAACGAATGTCGTGATCGACTGCTTGGTATTTGCTTGTCTCTTCTGGCTCTCTTTTTGCAGTTGAAGAGTATGATCTGTGAGGCAGTGAGACAGGCCTGGGAATCTGTGCAGTCCTGATCTTTCAAGTCAGCTCCTTTCATCAGCATGGTCACCATACTCTTGAGGTTGGCTGGAACAGAGTTCTTCTGGCAGTCAGGGGGAAAGGAGCCACTGAAGTTGAAACCACAGGAACGAAAGATGTCCTCTCGCACAATCCTGGCAGCTTTGCCAAATTAGTGCATCTCCTTCATAGTCAGTCTCCATGGCCTGTTTCAGCATTTGTTGCATGCCTTTTTCAAAGACAAGTAGCACATTTTTTCCATCACTTTGCTCTTGTGAATATGGAAAGTGCTTCAGGATTTGCTCTTTAAAGCGAACTTTGTTGACTTCACTCCTGATGCCAAAGTCAGCAAGACGACTTTCGTAGAGATGCCGTAGGGAAGCAAACTTGAAGAGCAATGTGCCTTCTTCCACTTCATTCTCTATGTAAGTGACCAGCTCAGCAAATGCTCTTGCTCGGGCTTTCTTGTCTGGTTTACTGGCATCCTGTAGGTTTTCCCTGTTCCTGATCAGGGACCGGTGACGATTCCGCAGTCCAACCAAGCAAGCAAGATGGTACTTGGCCTCCAGTGCAATGAGGTCACCGACACCTTCAATCCTGGTCAACAATCTGAATCCAACAGATCTCGGGCCATTGACCTAACATTGTCATCTGCCCTAGGGTTTTGAACTCATGCAGGAGTCCATCTTCTTTGGTGCAAAATATGCAGCTGGTCTTGTCGAAACATTTGCGTGGACGACGGCATCGGTCTTCTGGAGCAGGAGTGCTATCTCTCCCTCGCTTTCTTCGCCCTTGCCAGTTTCTGTGTGTTGAATTGGTCGTGACATGATTTGTGCCACTGTGCATGATTCCTGATCAACTCATCCACGTCTGTGGCAGCACCAAATGCAAGAGGCACTGGCAGAGCGTTGAGTTCTCTGAACTGAGTCACTTTCTCCAGGAAAGATCCATAGACAGCTGGCGCCGACTTGTCCGCTCCATGTGCATTTAAGGGACAGCGAAGTGGCTCAGAGGTTTTCTTCTGGCAGACTGCACACGCTGACCAATCCATCACAGATGAGGACTGGGCTCTTCAAAATCTGCAACACACAAAACAAAACAGTTAGCAGACATTGTTGCATCCTTAACTAAGTACATGTACGTAAGTAATTCATGGTCTACATGTAAGCCTAAATTCCATTATAATAGAACGGTTGTCCTGGTAAAATTTGAAAAGTGTGATCTTGAAGTATAGAAGGGATGAAAAAATAACAACTAGTGGATGTATTGCATATACGGAATATTTCTTTTGCCATTAAAGGCGAATCTTGATTCATCAAGATTTTTCTAAGTGAAAATTAGCCGTTATCACAAAATGGTTCATAGAGGCTTCTGAGTATTGGATCGTTTGTCTCCCTCTCAAAATCATAGCTAGGACCCTGTAGAATGCCTGAACAAAATTTGGTGCTTTTATCCGGCATGTCCCCATCCTCTTGAAATCTGGTCCTTAGCGGCGGACTATGAAGACATTAGGTACTTTTTTGATGTCTGCCTTTTTGCCCACCTATCTCATGACCTCTTGCGTGCTTTGAGTTTACTGAAGTCATCATGATGTCTGTGAAGTCAAAGGTTCTTAGTAACTCATTCTCTATACTCATTGTGGAAATGATCCCCAACCACCCTCTCAATATTTGGCAGAGTGGTGGTTTGTTTCCCCCCCCCTTGTGAGGGAGGTATTGTCCACTCATCAAAGGGGGTGCGCAGGGATGTATATATATAATTATAATGGTAATGGGTATTAATTAAGGTAATTTAAGTAAATGATAAGTACTGGGATAATATTAATGAACATTCTCAGTGCTATTAACCATTTGCCCTTAAATAATTAGCACCTTGGTTGGGCAGCCGGTGATTGGCCGCTGCCCCTTAGATCCGGGCCACCGGAATTGTATACGTGGCTGGGTGGGTTCGCGATCGCCGCCCCCCCGCCCACGGAAATTTAGTACACTTCCAGACCGTGAGGATAACATCTCTTATTAAATATATACGTGGTTTTGGGTATATATGAGAGAATTGTATATAGACTCCTTGCACATAGTGTTAAAAGACAATAGGGCGTATTAAAATACGACCAAGTGATTATTCTCGCTGCATCTGGCAAACTGGGTTATGAAAACCCGCCTACGCCGATAACAAATATCGCCTCCACCTCCACCCTCACCGGTGGCCTCGTCACGATAACCACTTCGGATAACAAGACATTGCATTTTAAATCAGACCTACACCCAAATTTCCCTAACCCTACTATCCACGATAAGTATCCTCGTTAGTTGACTATTGGGGTATTGTGTGGGGATGAGATAGACAAGGGGTTTTGTGAAGGTAAGACCTTAAATTAATATGTGCTTGTAGCAAAATTTCTACAGCTGGCCCCGAGTGAGGAATTTGGTGTACATGTGGTCAGAGTGGTCATTGTGAGGCGAAATTATGAGTCTACCAGAATTGCTGGTTATGAGATCGGAGGTGAGGTTTTTTTGCGGCGTCGGAACGATTCAACAGCAGGCAACTACCATACGCCAGGTAGTAGATAACTCAGAAATTACGTAGCCTTAGTTAGTGGTAATAGTTAAGTGCTGGTGGTCAGGCCTGGTTATGCACCTTGACAGGCCAGCCAACGGCACTTCCGCACTTAGGTTTATAATAATTATTATCAACTAGCAATTATTTCTAGTGATGTAATTTTTCATTTAATATTTTATTTGACTTAGTTATTAACTAAATCATGGCAAATTACTAAGCATTCATTATCGCTAATTAGCAATGCTTACACGAATATATAATAAGTGTGAGGATGCAATTAAGGCAATTACTATTGATTATTTTAAATTTAAAAAGGGACAGGTCTACCTTTTGTTAAATGACCAAGGGAAATTTAAATATGGGGAGGCTTACTTCGTATATGAATTCAATTAAGACAAGCTGGGATAAAGAGATGATTCACCATTGCGTGACCCATTATGAACACGAATGTCAAAGATATCTTGATAAAGTAATTGAATATGAGGGATTCCTGGAGTTGTGCTCATATTCCATTAACAGCTAAAGCTTCTTTTAACCCAAAATTTGCAAGGTATTGAGCAGGAACCCCCTCACAGGGAGATCAAGATTGTTACACTAAGGGTAATCAGTTTATATCAGCCACCCTTAAAGAGTTTAAAGATCCCTCGTTAGTGGGTATTTATCCTGCGCCTGTTAAAATTACGAAAATCAAAGCCTGTATTTAAAGTTTCAAACTTCTCAGCCTTCCAGTAAACCACTAAGACCTACTCAAATAAAAGATAAAATCCCAAAATCCAGGCAACTTCTAGTGAAGTACGAATAATAAATTGTCTTATGTGAGGGGGGCCATCCACCCCCCACATGTGATATCTATTCAGATTGTTACACGAAGTTGAAAGGTTAATGAGCCTTGGTAATTGCCAAACCTGTCTCCGCGGTAAACATGCTTCAAATGCAGGGCCCTATAACTTAAGAACTTGTTGGAAATGTAAATAATCTATTCATAACATCGCTCTTTGTCCTAACAGGGATTAATAACTCAGACCCTACAGTAGTTAAAAAAGGCAGTCACTAATAAGAGTAGTTCGCAGCTGTTCCTACTGCCGAATTGAAGGTGAGCCACAATGGTAATTCAGCATTGTAAAGACAATGTTTGACAGTGGTGCACAACGATCCTTCATAAGCAGGGAGATAGTTTGAATTATTACAACTACCCATAAATAATAAAATGATTTAGCCATTTCAGGTTTTCTTGTCAAAACAGAGGCTCAAAACTTTGACATAGTTCAACCCGAGTCCAATTAGGAAGATATAAATGTAGGGTGGCTGCTGTAGTAGTTAATAATATTGGTATTAGTTTAACTGTTAATGGACTAAAAGACACAGCTGAAATGCTGAGGGATAATGGTGTTAACCTAGTTAGTAAAACCTTCAAGGACGTTGATGGTCCCTTCCAATTAATAATGGCGCTGATATTTTGGATTACCTAAGGGAAAGGGCATCAAAAGAAATAACGTCTCAATGTTCACCAGTGCTGGTGGTAAGGTAATAATGGGACCCATCCCACATACTCACCAAGCCGAACACGAGGAGAGTATTCCCTAGTCATGCACAACCCCTATTAAATTTCCAAATTGGCACCACTTTCTTGCCCACACCAAATTTGTGAGGTATTAGAGGAAAGTGATATTCCACTTCATAATCAATACATCCGCCACTAATGAAATCCTAATAATAATGTGTCGCGAGGAAATAATAACCTCAATTGAACCAGGATTATGGTTTAAAGGCCCTACCCGGGTGAAAGAGTGTAATAATAATCCTAAACAGGTTTCCCCTCAGTCAGACCTATCTGTAGATATAATAAAGGGAAACCTAAATTTAAACCAGATCCTGTGATAAGACATAGAAAGGTTTTCCTTACTGAGCAAACTAATTAAGACTACTAATTTAGTCTTCCAATCCATTAAAAGGGATAGCTCTGATCCTTTGAAGTTTTGGATCAGAACAATAGAAAAGCAGATATTTCCTGAGGAATATCAGCTCTTGGCCTCAGCCCAGCCCCCATAGGAACAAATTGACCAAATTATTAGGTCTGTACCTAGATCATGAGGGTATATTTAGGTACCGAGGACGAAATTTGAAAGCTGATCTTCCAAATACCACCTGCCATCCCATACTAATTCCCAAATGCCATTATCTTACTAAATTGTTGGTATGAATATCATAGGAACTCATTACAAGGCGGAATGGCTACAATATTAGCCGATATCAGGTGTCAATTTTGGATAAATCATGGTAGACAGGCAGTCAAATATTACCTCAAATCTCTCATTAATTATAATAGATCTGAAGGTAGACTAGTCGCCTATCTAGGTCTCCCTGAACTTTCCGCTGATAGAGAGATCCTAAAACCATTTGAGGTCAATGGTGATGACTGTATTGGGGATATTATAATTAAAGGAGATAACTCTCCCCCCGATCAAGTATATGTCTGCATATTAACTTGTATCTCTATCAAGGCTGTTAATTTCAAAATAGCCAAAGACCAAAGTGCCGAAACCACTATTCAAATGTTCCGGTGCTGTGTGGCCTAGGGTGATGTCACTTGAAGCGGAACTTCAGTTTTCGCCGGCCCCCAGTTGTGGAAATTATCCACCAACCACCCTCTCAATATTTGGCAGAGTGGTGGTTTGTTTCCCCCCCCCTTGTGAGGGAGGTATTGTCCACTCATCAAAGGGGGTGCGCAGGGATGTATATATATAATTATAATGGTAATGGGTATTAATTAAGGTAATTTAAGTAAATGATAAGTACTGGGATAATATTAATGAACATTCTCAGTGCTATTAACCATTTGCACCTTAAATAATTAGCACCTTGGTTAGGGCAGCCGGTGATTGGCCGCTGCCCCTTAGATCCAGGTTACCTGGAATTGTATACGTGGCTGGGTGGGTTCGCGATCGCCGCCGCCCGCCCACGGAAATTGAGTACACTTCCAGACCTCCGTGAGGATAACATCTCTTATTAAATATATACGTGGATTTGTATATATGAGCGAATTGTATATAGACTCTTTGCACATAGTGTTAAAAAAAACAATAGGACGTGTTAAAATACGACACAAGTGATTATATCTCGCCGCGTCGTGGCTACTGGGTTATGAAAACACGCCTGACGCCGATAACAAATATCGCCTCCACCTCCGCCCTCACCGGCGACCTCGATCACGATGACCACTTCGGATAACAAGACATTGCAGTATTAATCAAGACCTACAGCCAATTCTAACCCTACTATCCACCGATAAGTATCCGAGTTAGTTGACTAGTTGGGGTATTGTGTCGGGATGAGATAGATGATGGGTTTTGTATAGGTAAGACCTCAAATTAATAGGTGCTTGTAGCATAAATCTCTACACTCATTAAGAAAGTTTGCCGAGCCTATCTTGCCCCATGCTGTTTCTGAGCTCATTTTTAATTAGTTTAAGCTTAGACAAAGATCGCTCCAGCATTGCTCACCATCATAGACAAATATGTTGAGAGCTATTTCAGCATTTGGAAATGTCAGAACAAGGCTGTGTTCATGAAGTGATTGATTCATCCTTAGCTCTGCAGATTTTGGTTGACTGGGCAAAGTTAAGGATAAAAGCTGTTGTGAAGATACCTACAACTGAGAGATTTGGACTAGTTCTAATTCAAGAGAGGGTTCAAGGTCATTGGGATAGGCTGACACCAAATTTAAAACAGAGTCTCTACAAATTCAGCAAGGGATTCTAATAATACCACCATAGCATTAAGGCATACTATTGGGTCCTGCTGGAGAGCGAGACTAGTTTTGTGGAAGCGCTCCAGTATTGCGTTCCAGAAAACAAGAAGAATTGCAGTTTCCAGTTCTACAAGCTTCTTTAGGATTGACTCAGCTTGATTTCGGCATTCAACTTTCTGTTCTTTGTCAGAGGAGGTAGTTTCTAAAGTTGTACAGATTGGGTTGAATCCTTTGTATAGGGCACTTCCTGATTCATACATTGCAGACCATCGAGTATCTGATAATCTTTTGACAAGAGACAAATTCAGTGGTTTCAGTGCATCACTAAGTAGTTGCCAGCGATATGTAGAGGCAGAGAAAAAGGTATACACATTATTAACTAAATCAAAGAATCTTACAACTACTGGACAAGATTCAGAAGCACTTTTCCCAACTAAATTGAGTGAGTGAGCAACACATGGTATGAATGTTGCATATGGGCAATGCTGCTTAATTACATTTTGGACACCAACATACTTCACACTCATGTTTGAGGCATTGTCATAAGCTTGACCCCGACTGTTGTTTATGTCAATTCCATTTTTCTCTAAAAATGAAAGTACCATGTCTGCAATTATCTGCCTTGTATGGCCAATCATTGGCAAAAACCGTAGGAACCTCTCAACAGGACCATGCTGTTAAACATATCCTACAATAAAAGTTAATTGTTCTGAGTGTGTGACATCAAGTGTTGAATCAACAGATATTGAATAAAATTTTGATGCCTTTATTTCCTGAATGATAGCCTGAAGTACTTTGTCCCCCATTAGCTCAATTAGCTCAGTCTACTGGCACAGGTGTGCCTACCTGGCGGGAGGCACACCTGTGCCAGTAGATTAGCATATGAATGCACATGTTTCTGAGCCCTCAGCAGTAACCTGTGGTCTGCTGGAAGGGAACCATTCAGACTCAGCAAAGGGTGTGTTCAATGTGGTGTTATCACGATTAGAGGAAATGGGAAATACTAGAGGAAATATACCTACGTACTTCTTAATTAGAGTAGCAGGCACATTATAATCTACAACGAGTGTGGGGATGGAATGGACCCTACCCATAACTACATCACGGTTTGTTTACATCGGTGCATTGTGGGGATAAGGCGGGGTCGCCGCGGGTGGACCTACGAAGGGAAAACTACGGCGATGTTAGAATTTCGAGTTATTTTGCGCGAAATTGATATTCCAGGTGCTATATTACTGTGCTCTGTTCTCGCTGACAACACTATAGAGAAGACCTGAGGTAATGGCTGATGTGCAGAGGCTTCTAAACCAAGAAAACAGAGTCATAACAGAGCCTCGTCAAAAGGTAAGCAACTGGTAGGTACGTAATGTGTCCCTACCACTTGCTTATTTCTTAATGAGACTCTGCTGTGACTGTTTTCCTGGTTTAGAAGCCTTTGCACATCAACCATCACCTCAGGTCTTCTCTATGTTGTCAGCGAGCACGGAAATATAGCACCTGGAATATCAATTTCGCCCAAAACAACTCAAAATTTTTTCATCGTCGTAGTCTTCTCTTTGTAGGTTGTACATATTCATGGTTATGATAGTATTAAAATACCTTATTAATTGAGTTCCTTTTGTTGTCTTTCCTCATAATAAGTAGTGGTACATCATGGTTTAAGTGTTACTTGACGAGCCAATAAATACTCTTGAGTCTATACCAACATCACCAACCTTTGCTTTGATTTATCTTATTACTCCATTGGTATCCGGTCATTTCGCCCACATGCCATTTCGCCACACCATGGAGTAATTTCGCCCACAGGTCAATTCGCCCACACTATGGAGTCTAGGAGCTAGGAGGTTAGTTTATATTTGTTTAGTGTGTCGAGAACCCCCCCAACCCCCGCTAGGAGGTTAGGTTAGATTTGTTGAGGTTAGGTTAGGGTAGGTTAGATTTGGGTAGTTTAGGTTAGATTTGGTTAGGTTAGGTTAGCTTAGGTTAGATTTGGTTAGGTTAGGTTATCGGTGGGTCAAGCCCCCTGCTAGGGTAGGTTAATTTTGGTTTGGTTAGGTTTATTTTGGTTAGGCAATTTTCTCTAGATATAAGGAATTTAACCTAGATCTAGGGAATTTTATCCCCCCCCTATTTCTGTCGCAATTTTTTTTTTTTTTTTTTTTTTAGGTAAAGGTTAGCTTTTTTTAGTTAGGTAAAGGTTAGGTTAGGTATGGGTTAGGTTAGGTTAGGTATAGGTAAAGGTTAGGTTAGGTTCAGGTTCAATATTTTTTTTTTTTTTTGCAAAAATAATAAATAAATACAAAAAAAAAAAAAAAAATTGCGACAAAATGGTTAGCAGATTCATTCAAGGAAAATCAAAGCAAAATCTAACCTAACCATTACCGTCGGCGAGTTTTCCCGATTTGTGTAGGGATAAAAATATCGGTAGACGTCAGTACCAGGTACCATGAGGCAAGGATGGGTAATGTCACCGTGGTTATGCAACTTGTTTATGGATGGAGTAATAAGATAAATCAAAGCAAAGGTTGGTGATGTTGGTATAGACTCAAAGAGTATTCATTAGCTCGTCAAGTAACACTTAAACCATGATGTACCACTACTTATTATGAGGAAAGACAACAAAAGGAACTCAATTAATAAGGTATTTTAATACTATCATAACCATGAATATGTACAACCTACAAAGAGAAGACTACGACGATGAAAAAATTTTGAGTTGTTTTGGGCGAAATTGATATTCCAGTTTCCGTGCTCGCTGACAACATAAAGAAGACCTGAGGTGATGGTTGATGTGCAAAGGCTTCTAAACCAGGAAAACAGTCACAGCAGAGTCTCATTAAGAAATAAGCAAGTGGTAGGGACACATTACGTACCTACCAGTTGCTTACCTTTTGACGAGGCTCTGTTATGACTCTGTTTTCTTGGTTTAGAAGCCTCTGCACATCAGCCATTACCTCAGGTCTTCTCTATAGTGTTGTCAGCGAGAACAGAGCACAGTAATATAGCACCTGGAATATCAATTTCGCGCAAAATAACTCGAAATTCTAACATCGCCGTAGTTTTCCCTTCGTAGGTCCACCCGCGGGGACCCCGCCTTATCCCCACAATGCACCGATGTAAACAAACCATGACGTAGTTATATCTGGGGCCCATTAGAGGGGGATCAATATAATTTGCAAGACTGGAGTGAGCGAATTTTGGTGAAATTTTCTGATTTGCCTCTTCCCAGACTAATGACCCGTCCCTGAAAAGCTATTTTCTACAACTCAATATATATATATATTTATTAAGCTTTTACCTGTGTTTCTGTATAAAGAACCTAACCTAACCATTACCGTCGGCGAGAGTTCCCAGTTTGTGTCGGGACCAAGAAGGTTATATAGGAGGAAGCGGCATGTTACCTCTAGCGTGAAGCCAGCGCTCACTCCCCACCCCCATTGACTGAAAACAAATATCCCCGCCCTAATGCGGGGCGAGTGGCTTCACCTGATATCACAAGGTATGTGCGGCATGTCGGACTCCACCTATTTAACCGTCATGGTTGGGACGAGAATGTCGGTAGACGAGAGTACCAGGTACCGGATGGGCGGCGTCTCCAACACCTGTAAAAGTAAACAAACATTGATTTCCGCCCAAAAAAAGTGCTAGATTATTTTTTTTTTAAACATCTAAACTATTCAGGAAAACTAAGTTTCTGCCTCGAAATCAGTTTGTGCCCAATAATGAAAATTTACTCTGATTTCTTGTTGGCGGGGACAGCAACCGGTTAATTTTTTCGCCGCTACGAGTCGCGTGTATGAACGTAATCTCGGAAGACGGCCGTTTTATCACGGTTTTTCGGCAGAAAAATATAGGCAGTATTTTGTCCCTGAGCCAGTGTTTCCACTTACAAGGAAATTTCCTTATTATAAGGAAATTTAGGCCTGAGAAGGAAATTTCTAAGAAAATGCAAATCTATGGAAATCCTAAGGAGATCCAGTTATTTTAGGAAATTTCTAGGTAGAGATATGTAGATTAAGTTAAATAACCAGGGCCGATATGCATAAAAAGTCTACGAATGTTCGCAAATTTCTGTTCGCAGAATAGAGGGCTGTTCACTGTTGCGAGCTATCCTTGCGAACTATTTACGAACGTCTTGTGAACAGCTCCTGTGAAAATCTATCGTATTTCAGCCAGAAATGGTTAAGTTAGGTTAAATTAGATTAGGTTTGGTTAGAGATGGGGTTTGATTTAGTAACAATTGATATCAAGAAAAAAGAAAGTTATCAATACTATGGTCGAGGCAGCTAAGTCTCGTCCCTCTCGTGTTTACAGAGCGTGTAGACGTTTGTGGTTAAATCGTGTTTTCTTTAATTACCCTGTGACGATGGAAAATCCAGTGAAGTATTTGGAAAACATCAACTTTTCCCAGCTGGCATTAAATGAAAAGACTGAAATCAAGCGGTACCGATTTTATTTTCAAGTAATACTGCAATTCTACCATCACCACCTCAGTCATCCCCTCTACTACCAACACTACCACCCCCACCATCCCTTCTACCACCACCACTACTACCATGCCCTGAAATCTGTGAATATCAACTACAACTCATACCAGAGATAGGTAAAATTTGTGTATCCCACTGTTGTGTAAGGCTTGCAGTCCCTCCATTGTATTTTATCACCAGCCGCCACTGCTGTAAAGATTCAGTCAAGTGCTGATGATATGGGGAGGGTCGGTATGCCATGAATTGGGTGATGATAGAATTGAATGATAGATATAGAATTGGGTGTTCTGGAGTTAGAACCGGCCAACGATTGTTTACTTCACAACGCTTGTTTCATAACTCCAATAACGGATGATGCCACATACATACTGCCTTAAGGCTAACGCAGTCATTGTCGGACACCAATATGATGGTCACGGCAGTCATCATGGAAACCACAGAGGCTACTCGGCAAATATTATTGTAGCCCTCCATAATGAGGGCTACAGTGTGTGATATCGCCCGGTGGTGTGGTGTTCACAGAAACACAGCACAACAGTGGATTCGGCGCCATGCACAAACTGGTGCTACTGCCAACATGCCAAGAGCTTACGCCTTACAAGGGCAGGGCGTTGGTGGCATCCATGCCTTCACGGCTGAATGCTGTCTTGGCTGCAGGCGGGGGATATACAAAGTATTAACCCGTGGGCTGCGGCATGCCTTCCGGAAGGCTCTGCTGAGCGACTGCGGCAAGCCTTCCGGAAGCGCAATTTTAAAGAGCATACAGAAACCACGCCAACATTCGTAGAAGTCTACAAACCGGTCACATATGCGCCTTGATGTCAGCCCTCGATAACACACACCACCATCTTCCTAACTACACTATATGCTGGGATACCACTCCTTGGGTTTTTTCCCAAGATCTTGGGATTCAGGTCCTGGCATTGGGATATTTTTTGTTTATCTTGGGACTTTTGTAGGGATTATTCAAGTATTTCTCCAGTAGTTTATCTCAAGGTAAGCATAGGTACCGTTGTACCGTACCGTATTTTATATATATATACTATATATATATATATATATAATATATATATATATATATATATATATATATATATATATATATATATATATATATATATATATATATATATATATATATATATACAGTCAAACCTCGATATAACGGACTAAAGGGGGGGAGGAGTGGTTCGTTAAAGCCGATTGTCCGTTATAGCGAGGGTATTTTCCCAAGGGTGGAAAAATATATGAAAAAATCGGAAAAATTGTGAAATAAATGAGAAATCACAAACACAACCAGACTGTGTAGCTATGTTGGGAGGTAAACAGTGACTGGCATTACATGCTGAATTTGGTCCGCTCCTACAAGTGAAATAAATGAGAAATAATCACAAACACAACCAGACTGTGTAGCTAGTCAAGCTAAGCTCTAGTGAAAGGTAAACACATTTAGGTAAATCATAATCATAGTTGACACTGCACACCAGGCAACACACTGACCCAAAGGCTTACAACACTCCACACCACCCACTGCACACCAGGCAACACACTGACCCAAAGGCTTACAACACTCCACACCACCCACTGCACACCAGGCACCCACTGACCCAATGGCTTACACCACTCCACACCACCCACTGCACACCAGGCAACACACTGACCCAATGGCTTACACCACTTCACACCACCCTGCACACAAAGGCTCCCGCGTGTGTCCACCCCGCACATACACTCTCCCGTCAACCCTTTCCCGCCCACATCGCCCACATCCGGGTTTCTCACCGCGAAGTTTAAACAGTAATTTGCACTTCTTACGTATATGAATAATAGCCATTAAAATGCGATTATATGTCTACATTCACATAGAATGATGATATTTCATGGCATACCAAGCAGTAATGAGCGAGCCTGGAGACTTACTACCTCTCCTAATACCAGTCCCGAGCAGTTGTGGGCGAGCGTGCCAAATCCAGCATGTAGTGCCAGTCACTGTTTACCTCCCAACATAGCTACACGGTCTGGTTGTGTTTGCGATTATTTCTTATTTATTTCACAACTTTTCCTGTGTTTTTCCTATATTTTCACACCCTTGGGAAAATACCCTTACAGTAAAGGACAATCGGCTTTAACGGACCACTTCTCCCCCCTTTTAGTCTGATAAATCGAGGGTCGACTGTACATATATATATATATATATATATATATATATATTATATATATATATATATATATAATATATATATATATATATATATATATATATATATTATATTATATATCGTTACTGCTGAATGAGAAGAGGGGTTGCTCTGCCGCACCCTTCTGTGACATGCAGGTGTCAATTTCTAGTTTATTATCCACGCTTACATCTGCCCCTCTACTATATATATACAGTAAACCCTCTCATATCCGGACTAATTGGGCCAAGGAGTGTCAGAATAATGCAAGAATCCGAATAATGGGGGGATTATATCCCCCCATATTAAAAAAAAAAAAAAAAAATATTCTAGGTGAATATTAAATTTCTGAGTCATGCAAATATCAATAAACATAAGATAAATCATGTAAAGATATAAATCTACGGTAAAAATACACAATAAAAATACAGTACTGTACAGGTGTAGTGTACAGTACTGTCAGTCCTACGTCTGGCAGCCGGCAGCTGTATCATGATGGCGGAGATTTCCTCCTCCTCCTTGGTGTTGGTTGTAGGGCTGTGAGGAGCCCTATGATCCCTGGTGATGTCCTATGGTGCTATCAGAGGCGTGGTAGCTGATCTGTCTTCTTCAGGAAGGCACAGGTGAGGCGGATGACAGCGTGTTGTCCTGAGAGGTAGGCAGGACGCCAGGCGGGGCAGGTCGCTCGCCAGCAGGGTGGGCAGGGCTTTACGTCTTATTACTAGTTATTATACATCGTAGTGATTATGGTGAGCTGTTTGTTATATACAAGTGTCATTATTTAGGTCAGTGTAGTACTGTGTGTCACCATAAATAAGGGTTATTTAAAGGTGTTGAGGTGGCGGGGTAGCCAGTGATGGGGAAACATTCTTGCCGCGGCCACCCCGTAACACTAACGGAAAAAGTGTCCGTGTGACACGACCTTTAAAGGCCGTGTCATATGCCTTGTTGACTTGCGATTGGTCGAGAGGTTTTAGAAACCGTTTGTCATTGGCTGGTGACTGATGACAAGTTTGATGACGTGCATTACTCGCCCAGCCAGTCAGGGCCTTCCTACCTGTTTACTACCTACCGAGGGAGGCTTGCTGGATAAGGTAGAAAGGCCAGGTAATATCTAGGTGGTGGGGGAGTGGGTGGTAGCTGGAGATACCACCTCCATTGCTGGATCTGGGTCCAAGACTCAATGGCCACAGATCACCTGCCAATACAACATTTGGACACAACAAAGAAACCACAATTACAGTATGAAAGTATATGCTCAGTGATTAAGATCATAAAAGCTTTGCCTGGCTGCCTGGGCCTCTAACCTCACTAACTCACATCATGACATCCTACCTAAGCCTTAAAAAAAAAAAAAAAAAAAAGGAGGTCCGAAGAATGAGGGTCCGGATATGAGAGGGTTTACTGTATATAGTAAGGAGCAAGTAATGTTTTTTTTATTGAATAAACTAATACTATAACTACTTTATGTAAATATCCTTTATGTTACCGTCTATGTATAGGAGATGGAATTAAACTAACTGACCTCTCACTGAACTAACTGACCCAACAATAATTAACTGGATGAAACCTGTTAATGCAATGTGCCCCACGCATACCAATCCCTTAACACTTGGTTATAATATAACTTAGTCACCAAATACTTGAACTCTTTCACTTCTTCAGTTCTCTTCCCACCCTACAATACATCACATCTTGTGACTACTGTTACAGTCACTATAAGATGTACCAAAGTCAATCACTTCTCTTTTCACCCGAAAGGCATCACCTTATCTTTCCCAGCATTCACCATGAGCTTTCTTCTCTTACACATACTATGAAATTCATTGATCACATTGTGAAGCTCCCTTTCACTTATTACTAACAGCACAGTGTCCTCTGCAAACAGAACTGCTACCACTGACTAAACCACTCCATTAATTCTCAACCATGCACTCAAACTTCTCTCTTTTGCTTTCATTCTCCTCATACAACCATCCCTGAAAATAATACACAGCCATGGTGACATCATACACCCCTTCTTACTCCCACTTTTATAACAAAACTTGCTGAGCTTCCCCTCTACTTGCAAGCTTGGTGGGGAAGCTTAGTGATAGTTTTGCTATAGGAGGGGAATGTTCATTGCAGAAATGCCTCTAGGATACCATTACATGTCCTTTGACTAAAACTATTGTTTTATAAATCATAATTGGGGCCGACATATTGTTACCACCCAAATAACAGTTGAAGCATGAATAACTTAAATCTTATGTTTGCAGTGGCCAACATGTCATATGACCGGCTAGAACATCCTGGGGGCCTGTGCAACCACCAAGTTGTGCTGCAGCAAGGCACAGAGGAGGAACTGACGCTATACGGGTTTCGATCATCTCCCTGCTGCACGTTCTTCTACCATCTCCTGTCTGTTTTGACCTTTGGCTCTCTTTACCTGGTGACCTACTGGCGACCAGATTGGAGGGTCCTGTGGAGCCATGGAAAATGTGCTCTTGCTGAGGCAGAATCTCTTATTCTTGTGGTAAGATTCTTATTAAATTAACCAATTTAACACCCAAATTATTGAAGATTTGTATATGTTTAATGTAATGTAGTGTGCTATAGAACTTTTACCTGCCAATATTAGTACCATGGTTATTTAGGTAAATGCAGACCAGGTGGTGAATGTGAGTGTAATTATTATCATTATAATGGTGCAATTATGAGTTTGAAATTGTGTTCATGAACCGATTTTTTTCAAAAAGTGAGACGTTCGATATATTATATAATATATTATATATATATATATATATATATATATATATATATATATATATATATATATATATATATATACACACACACACACACCACACACACTACCCTCCCGAGTTTCACGTTATGCGAGTTTCGCGATCCTCGAGTTTCGCGCTGAGTCCTAAATTCTTATCATCCCGACTTTCGCGCATTATATCCCAGAGATTCGTTTTTTTTTTTTTTTTTTTTTTTTTTTTTTTTTTTTTTTTGTGTGTGTGTGTGTGTGTTTGTGTGTGTACCTACAGCGCCATTAGGCAGTGACCTCCAGGAGTGGGATGGTAGGCCCTGGAGATTAACTTGAGGGCTGTGATGGTTGGCCCTCGCCCATGGTGGCGCAGACAGAATTTCTATAGTGACGCCTGTGATTAGAGGCTCATGCTGCCCTCTGTATCCTCCGATGCACTCGCAATCGAAGGTAGAGCTAATGGGCAGCATGTGGGTGTTCTTAGGCCACTCAACAGTGCAGAGAAAGATTTTAAGTGGATTTTACAGCCCTCATCAAGGATCGAACTCGGATCACCGAGAACGCCACTCGGAGACTTCTTCTTCTTCTTGTGACCTTTTCTGCTTAGTATCACTTTGTAGGTCGTCTGTCAAGCTCGTGCTCGAGCTTGACATATACCCTTGACGCTACCCACTCTGCAAACCGCCTCCATAAGAGACGTACGGACACATTTTTCCTTCCTTCCTGCTTAGTATAGTATAATATAAGCTTAGTATAGCTGTATGTAGTTTTTGCTTTGTTTTTTTCCATTTGTTTTTGTTTTTCTCTACAGGAACAGCCGGTGTCGCATAAGATAGGTAACACCTCGAATAAGTAGCACCTTACCTTACTATTTACCACAAAATACTCCTTTATAAATGATTTTAAACCCTGACGTGGTGGTACTGTGGTTTTCTGGAGGTACTGGAGGGGGCAGAAGAGAAGAGAGGAAGGCATTGTGACAGTGTTATTGTCGTATAACACTGTCACAACAACCATCAGGTGACAAGATATGTGTCGGCTCACTCACTCAGACCAAACAGCATCCGCTGGGGGACTCCCAACTCAAGCTCAATCTCAAGCTCCTCTCCTCCTTCCTCTTCTCTACGTAGTGTTGGCCGAAGCCACCACACCCGGGAAGCGGGTCACAAACCCTAGGCTAACACCCAGTACCCATTCACTGCTGGGTGGACGTGGCTTGGGGCATTTTCAGGATATTTTTTGGGGTAAAAAGTAAGTCTTATAAGCTGTAAAATACGGTAGGTACACAGCCCTCAAGTTAACCTCCAGGGCTACCATCCCACCCCTGGAGGTCCTGCCTAACGGCGCTGTAGGCACACACACACACCACACACAAAAAAAAAAAAAAAAAAAAAACGGGCTAAATAAGCATTTTTACAGGGTTTTTAATACCCGAGTTTCGCGATCCGCGAGTTTTGCGCTATCCTCCAAAAGAAAGCAAACGCGAAACTCGGGAGGGTAGTGTATATATATATTATATATATATATATATATATATTATATATTATATATATTATATATATTAATAAAATATATACCCTACCCTCCCGATTTTCGCGTTTGCTTTCTTCTGGAGGCATAGCGCAAAACTCGCGGATCGCGAAACTCGGGTATTATAAACCCTGTAAAAATGCTTATTTAGTCCCGTTTTTTTTTTTTTTTTTTTGTGTTGTGTTTTGTGTGGGCCTACAGCGCCGTTAGGCAGTGACCTCCAGGGGTGGGATGGTAGGCCCTGGAGGTTAACTTGAGGGCTGTGTACCTACCGTATTTTAAACAGCTTATAAGACTTACTTTTTACCCCAAAAAATATCCTGAAAATGCCCCAAGCCACTGTCCACCCAGCAGTGAATGGGTACTGGGTTTTAGCCTAGGGTTTGTGACCCGCTTCCCGGGTGGTGGCTTCGGCCAACACTACGTAGAGAAGAGGAAGGAGGAGAGGAGCTTGAGATTGAGTTGAGTTGGGAGTCCCCCAGCGGATGCTTTTTTGGTCTGAGTGAGTGACCCGGGACACATATCTTGTCACCTGATGGTGTGCCCATCGAATGCTCTTTAAAAACGGGACTTCCCTGTATATATTATATATAAAATATATATTTTAATATTTTTATATAAATATATATTATATAATATATATATATATATATTATATAATATAATACAGGGAAGTCCCGTTATACGAGCATTCGATAAAACAAATTTATCCGATGATACGAGATGTGTAATTAGGGTCTATTTTCAATATAGAGATCGAAAATCCAATGCTACACAGCAAACTGGGGTGAGTAAATTAAACCAAGTTATTTACTAAAGTAAATTTACAAGTTATTTACTAAATTATAAAGTCATTTACTGACTATGATTTTACCTAAGGTTGTACGATAAGCCAGCGAGAACTATTTCCGGGCAAGAATGGCATGCCAGACTGCCTCTCTCTGCCTTCTGTCCCTGTCATCTAAAACTAATTATCGTTTTATTTGGAATGTTTTGCGTTTTAAGGAGTTTTAATGTATCAGATAGTAAAATATATAAGTAAGGAGCCTGTTTTGCTAGTATTTTGGTGGTAGAAGGTGTGTATGTGGGTTAAAATAGTGAATATTTGTTAGGGGGCGGCCCTGCGGCAAGAATCTTTCCGTCACTCACTGCCCGCCAGCAGTCACCTTATCATAACATCTTTAAATCACCCTTATTTATGGTGACACACGGTGCTACATTGATTTAGATAATGAAAACGTGTATATAACACCATACCATTCACCATAATCACTAAGTTGTATAATAACGATTAATAAGACGTTTAAGCCTCCCCAAACCTACCGTGGCGGAGGTGGCGCCCGCCGCCTCTCAAAATTTTTGACCCGCCATCATCCGTCTCACCTGTCCCTTCCTGAAGAAGACAGTCAGCTCCCACGCATGTGATGCACCATAGGATATCACCAGTAGGGTGCCCCAAAAATGCAAAAGTTTTGAAATGTTGCACGCTCGTGTGTTATTCCGGTTTTCTCATAGTAAAACAGTTTTTGCGTTGAAATTTTGGGCGAATTGAGTAATATTTAGGGTCCCGAAAAAGGAAACATTTAGGTGACGTGACTCAAAATTTCAGGATTTTTCTAAATTTCCCACTTTTTTTTCTCCCTCAGGTTATAAACATGGCAAAAAGAGCCGCTAGTAATCTTTGGCTTGATCGACAAGGCTCCAATCGATGAAATCACCGGAGCCCGGCAAACCATCGAAGGAGCAGGTCCTCCTCCACTACCACCACCACCACCGGGAGATGGGGAAGACGGCGAGGGGGAGCAGGAAGGCGGTGGTGGAGGAGGTTCTCCCCTTCTGGTCGCGCGCCAGGATTCCGACAACTACAGTAATACACGCCGGCCAAAGCTGTCAAAGCTGGTCAAAGCGTACAATGACCTCAAGAAGAACAAGAACAAAGACAGGCCGGAACATCGTATGGAATGAGGAGATTTTCAAAGGAGACCTCCAAAAAAATCTTCGACCTCGCACACCTCCTCCTCTCTCCAACGGGCAGATGTGAAGGACGAGGACAAGGAGTTCCTACGGAGTCAGAGAGAAGACAGAGGGAATCATCCATGGCTGGAATTGACCTTGTGACAGCGAAGAAGGTGGAGAAGCAGGTCGAGCGTGAGGAATTTTGACTCAAGCGGCTCCGGGAACGTGAAGACAGCGACATTGCCAGGCTGACTGAAAGGCGGAAATCCCAAGCCAAAGCAGTAGCAGCAGCAGCAGTCCCTGTGTCGTCGACGCTCATCACCGGCTCGTGGATCCCGAAGCCAGAGGAAGAAAACTCAAACAGTCGCCATCGATCTCCGCGAAGGATCTTAACCTCAAATTTCAACTTGGGATGAGAGAAGTTGTCGGTGCGGCAAGCAACGTCAACGGTCGCAGCTACCGCTCAAGTTCTTGGAATAAACATTGGGGGTATGGCGGTCTCGAAGAGCACGGTCCATCGAGCACAATTGCGGGAGAGAGCAAGCCGCCAAGAAGATCGTGGACTGGGAACCAGGAGATACCTGAGAGGTTGGTCCTGCATTGGGACGGAAAACTCCTCCCGTCCCTCTCTGGCGATACGGAGGGCCGCATCGCTGTCCTCCTTCACAGGGGAAGATTTACGCCAAGTTCCTTCTTGGGGTCCCGGCAAGCTCGATTCGACTGGCAGAAACGTGGCTGCAAATGGTCTTGAAGGAGGTGGGACGAAGCGGGCGTCAGGGACAAGATCATCGCCTTCTGTTTCGACACCACGGCTTCGAACACTGGCATGGTGCAAGGTGCTTGCATTCGGATTGAGCAAGAACTCGGACGAAGCTTGCTTTGGTTGGGCCCGCCGCCATCATGTCCCGAGGTGATCCTCAAGGGTGTCTTCGAAGCAGCCTCGGCTCTTCCCTGGGCCTGACATTGAAATCTTCAAACGAATCCGTGATCGATGGTCCTTCGTGGATTCCTCGCAGAGAGAGACAGTGGAAAGATCGGGAAAAGGGCCTCGTAGAATTCTTCGCCACCAAAGACACTGCCAGCAAGCTGAAGGCCGACGCATTGGCCTTCCGAAGGAGGCTCCCGATGTCAAAGAACCATCCCAGGGAGGACTATGAAGAACTTCTCCGTCTCTCCTACCTGTTCCTCGGTGGTGAAGGTCCAGCCAAACCATCCGCCGTCCCCGGAGCTCTCCATCAAGCCCGGTGGATGGCCAAGGCCATCTACTGCCTCAAGCTTTAGATGCTGAAATCCCAAACTGTCGCTGACTGGTCGAGAGAAGGCCAGAGTGGAACGAGTGGGCCCTCTTCGTTGCTCTGGTGTACTGCAAGCAATGGCATGAGGCCCGATCTCTGTGAAAGTCCCTTGAACGACGTGCTCTCTCGAGATCCTCAAGACATACCCTGCCAAACGTTGCCAAAGGCAGCAGAACAAGCCCTGCGACGCCACCTGTGTTTACGTTTCCGAGGAAAACGCGGGGACTGGCCTTCTTCGACCTCAAGGATTTATGTGGAGGAGAAGAAGCAGATGGTCAAGGCATTGGACAAGCCCCCCTCGAGAAGGAACTCAATGCGATTGGAGGGAAAAAAGATGACGATGTCTTCCTCCCTCTCGTCCTTCGTCACTATGAAGACACGGTCCTTCTTTCAGAAACTCGACGCGGACGAGGGCTTCTGGCAAAGGACCCGCATTGTGGAGGAGGACGACCGATTCAAGGACGCTCGGAAACGGGCACTTGGCCTCCGAGTGGTCAACGATGCCGCGGAGCGGGGCATCGCCCTAAATCCAACGCTACCTGGGGTCCACGAACGGTCGGCCGCACAGGAGAAGTATCTCCTCCAGTTTTGTCCACCACCATCGGAAACTTGGGGGCGGGAAAGAAGGGGACCTTCAAAGAAGGCTTTCTGAATGGAAACAATGAAAGCTGTCTGTTTTGGTTTTCCTTATAAGTTTCTTTCTAAAAATGTGGGATGTTATGAGTTTTTCTTTGTTTTTTAAGGTTATTAGAAAATTGTTCAGTTTGTCGCGACCCTAAATATTCTCCGAATTTCTAATTTCACAGGAACTCTTCTTATGCATGTGTGGGAACAGAATAAAACACGAGCAAGTGAAAAAAAAAATGTTTCATTTTTTCCCTCTATGATCTTGGGACAACCCTAATCACCAGTGATCATAGGATTCCTCAAAGGGTCCTCGCTCCCCTACTAAATAATTACCAAGGAGATTTTCTGCTGGCGGGGATTGCGGGCGACGGCCATTTCCGCCGCCCACAACAACACCCCGTTATCAGCTGTAGTACCTGTGCCTTCCTGAATAAGTCAAGTCAGCTCCCACGTCTGTGATAGCCCATAGGATATCACCAGGATCTAGGATTCCTCAAGGGTTCTCGCACCCTACTAAAAATTACCAAAGGCATCTATCTCCCTTGGTGTTGATATCCACCGCACGGCTTCATGCTGCTGCTGCTGCCGAAGGCCGCGCTGCCAGACGTGGATGAGACCCTTTCCTTTGTATTTCATCTCTTTACTCATATTATGACTAATATCCATCCAAATGCCAATCATATGTCTACATTCAAACCCAGAGAAATGAATTTCATAGCATACCAAGCAATAATAAGTGAGCCTGGAGACTCCCTACCTCTGCTAATACCAGTCTCGAGCAGGTCGTTGGCCCCGTGGTGCACGTTTACGACCAAACCTACACTTTGCCGCGCTTTTGGGTTCCTGTTACGACCGACGTCGGACTTCCTACCAAAAAAGGTGATAAAGTGCTTCGTAGCTTCCCCCCAGCTGGACGATTTTACAATGATTCAGATGCGCAGAACGAGTTTTTGGGCAGTGGGAAAAGGTCTGTGCACCGTCACTTGTCCCTTACCTACCGTACCCCCTCGAGTCTAGTGTGTCACGCGGCGTCCCGAAGAGTACATACAACGTCTTTGTTGCTTGTATGTATTGTGCCTTGTGAGTCAATTTTAGTGATTTGCTGGTTTACTTAATGTGCTTATTGTGACTTATTTGTGCTCTGTCCTACTGTGCTGTCACACTCTAAATTCACTGTGTTTTGTGTGGTGGTGTGGTATACAGGGAGGTCCCGTTATACGAGCATTCGGTATATGAGAATCCGATGATACGAGATTTTGTTAAATTAGGGTCTATTTTCAATATACGAGATCGAAAATCCAATGATACGACTTCAAACTGGGTTGAGTAAATTATCAAGCTCAAAATGCACGCCCTACCACTCCCTGTCTGGACAAAGGGGGATTGGTTGACCCCAGTGAGGTCACCCCTAGCAAGCGTGACCTGAAGGGTATTAAGCATATGGTGCGGCCTGACATTTAGGGGTAATTAGCAGGTGTGCAGCCCCAACTTTGGGACCGCAGTCAGGTCACCCCTAGCAAGGCGTGACCTGAAGGGTAATTAAGCATATGGCGCGGCCTGACCTTTAGGGGTAATTAGCAGGTGTGGGGCCTCAACCTTGGAACCCCTACACTACCTTCTCTTGTATCACGCGGCATCCCCTACATTACAACGTCTTTTTTGCTTGTTATGCATGTTTATGTTTAATTAATGTGCAGTTATGTTTTTTGTGTGCTATTTTCTCTTTCAGAATGCTTTTTCTACAGAATAGGTAGTGCAGTGTGGGTAATATAGACGCTGTGTGTTTGTTTGTGTTTGCTATAGTTTATTTTAGCTTGAAAAACATGTCTTTTTTTTTGTCTTGTTTTTTTAATTAATGGGGTCCTGGAAACAAACCTATATTTTACCATTAGTTTATGTGTTTCGCTATACGAGATTTAGCTTTAACGAGTATGCCAGGTGGAACCTAACTGCTCGTATCTTCGGGACCTCCCTGTACAGGTTGCCCATCACTAATCCGGCAATCAATATTCCGGTTCCATCAGTTTTCCGGCATAAATTTTCGGAGCGCAGTTTCAAACTTCCCGGGTTGGCGCGCCACTGTTTGCGGGAGGCGCCGTTTATGTTTTGATGGCGCTGTACCCAGAATCAGCTGTATGCTCACGCTTCCGACAGCAAACAGGATTCCTTCTCATTTATTTGCCGTAATTGTTAAAATCTGCTGCCTGCATCATGGATTCGGCGAATAAAAGAAGTGGCGTAAAATGCAAACATCGCTCGTTGTCGATCGCAGAGAAAGTTGAACTGTTAAAAAAAACTTGATAGTGGTGTGTCTGTGCGAAGTGTTTGTGAAATGTATGGCATTGGGTCTTCAACAGTCTATGATATAAAACACCAAAAAGAAAAAGTGCTAAAGTTCTTTACTGACAGTGGATAAAAAAAAGCAGATGTTTGTAAGGAAGTCAATGACAGAAGGAAAAATTTCTGATCTGGACCAAGTGCTGATAACCTGGTTTAATCTTCGTGTAAGTGAAGGTGTTGAAATTTCTGGAGACTTATTAAAGGAACTCCTCTGTGGTAACTACGTTGAGCCCCACATACTTAAAGCACTAGGAATCGAAAGACCCGACCTGGAAGGTCCTACGCAACTGGTTTATGACGTGCTGCTCAAAGTTCATAGTACTAGCCCACAAGAAGTCATCCACATATATGCATATGATACCCTCTGCTCCACCATGTTGGCTCCACGAAAACAATGCAGGGTCCAGGGACGAATTCTTGGCACAGAGACATATCAGCTGTTTATTCACTCATGTACCATTGTCTGGCCGAGTCGCACAAACCATACACCGTCTTCCTCAGATGCCACAATAAGTCATTGTCGAACTCAGGAGGAGGTATCAGGTAAACTTCACGCTCTATTTTGTTCCCTTAGAGGTGTGCAGCTTGTATATCCATTGTGTGGCACACCCAACCATTAGCTGAGGCGAGTACCATTGCCAAACGGACAGCCTCCTTTGAACAAGTGGGAGAATTCTTCTGCAGCCCTATGGTGTCCTCCTCAAAGCCCCTGGCTACCAAATGTGCCTTCACAATAGTCTTCCTTCCTTCAGCTTTTCTGTGACCACCCACCGTACAGATATAGCTTGTTGACCCACATTCTCCACCTCTTCATACACCTCCTTGGTCCTCCAATTCTCAATCTCTTTTTCCTTAGCACACCCATCACCAATCTTGTATTCACGATAAAAC
>JACEEZ010021492.1:0-24225 GCA_016584305.1 Chionoecetes opilio | reverse complement strand
GGGGTGGGTGGGGTTTGGGGAAAGGGGGGGGGTGTTGGGGGTTTTGGGGAAGGGGGTGGGGTTGTGGTTGGGGAAGGGGTGGGTTTTGGGGGTTTGGGGGGGGGGTTTGGGTTTGGGGGTTTGGGGGAAAGGGGGTTTGGGGTGTTGGGGGTTTGGGGGAAGGGGGTTTGGGGGTGTTGGGGGTTTGGGGGGGGGGGTGGGTGTTGGTGGTTGGGGGAAGGCGGGGAAATTGGGGGTTGGGGGAAGGGGGTTGGGGTTGTTGGTGGTTGGGGAAAGGGGGGGGGGGTTTTGGTGGTTGGGGAAGGGGGGGGGAATTGGTGGTTGGGGAAGGGGGGGGGTGTTGGGGTTGGAGGGTTGGGTTTGGGGGTTGGGGAAAGGGGGGTGGTGTTGGTGGGGGGGAAAAGGGGGTTGGGGTTGGGGTTGGGAAGGGGGGGGGGTGTTGTGGTTGGGAAGGGTTGGGTGTTGGGGGTTTGGGGGAAAGGGTTGGGGGGGGGTTTGGGGAAGGGGGTTTTTGGGGGGGTTGGGGAGGGGGGGGAATTTTGGGGGGGGGGAAGGGGGGGGTGGGTGGTTGGGGGGGGTGGGGTTTGGGTGGGGGGGGAAGGGGTTGGGAGGGGGGGGGTGTTGGTTTTTTGGGAAGGGGGTGGGTTTTGGGGGTTTTGGGTTTGGGGGTTGGGGGAAGGGGGGGTTTTTGGTGGTTGGGACCACCATCGCTGCTTGTTCCCCTCACTCTTATTTTTTTTAAAATTCCAACCTTTTCTTAGTATTAAAATTCTGTTGAAAAAGAGTTACAAATTTGTGCTCAGTGAAACTTTTGCTCAGCGACCCCCGACCCCTTAGAAAACACCACCGGCTTTTCTGCTTCTCTCCCCGCCTCTCATGCGTAATATGGCCGCATTAACGCGGGGTGAACTTTACTTTCCTTTTTTTAAGGGGAAAAAAGTGCGTCTTAGCCCCGGCAAATACGGTATATATATATATATTTTATATATTACATAATATATATATATATATTTTATATATTATATATTTTATATATATTAATATTATATATATATAATATATATATATATTATTATTAGGGTGGTCCCTTTGAAATTTTTTTTTCGATCGTTGGGGGCCGGTCGGTTTTCTTGCGTAAAAGTACAAGGATGGGGCCCCAAAATTTTTTTTCCCGATGGGAAAATTTTTTATACCCCCCGCAGAGCGGTCAAAGTTTCCCTATTAAACCTCACAGTCTACACTGGTGACGATGATAAAAAAAACAAAACCCACCGTGCGCCCCTCCTAACCTTTTTTTCCGCACGGGTAAAAACCCCCCGGGGCGCCCGACCTGCAGAAGGTGCGTCCTGTTTTTTCCGCCTTTTGGCCCGCAGAACGCGCTGATGGGGGCGACGCCCCTCCCCGCAAAGTCGTTCCCACCCGTGGGGTGACGGGCGCGCCGACGAGCCGGGTGTAGTCTTTTCCCTCCCGACCCCCGGCGGAAATCGACGTTGAGGAAATCTGACCGGCCCCGGGGCGGTGAGAGGCCGCAGAGTTGGTCGTCGCAAACGACCCAGGAGCGCTCTCCCTGCGTCGAGGGCGACGTCGGCGCGGCGAGGCGGTTCTTCTCCCCCCCGCTGCTGATGGCGCTGAGGGGCCCCGCTTCCCCCGACCACCGTCGCCTGTCAAGAGGGAAGGCCGAGGCCCCGAACGTACCAATGTCCGGGGCCACACCTTGCCGTGCCCCCCCCGATCTCCTTGTCGCGTAGGGGCGAGGGTTTTGAGGGGGGCGAGGTCCGTTGCCGGGGCCGAGGTCGAGCATGGGGGACTCCAGGGTTCCACGTACGTTTGACCATAAACGTCGTAAACCCGGGATCAGCCCCTCTTCTCGTGTTTGGGGGAGCGCAAACCCCTCGCGGAAGAGGGTTTTCTTAAGTGTATAACCTTTCCCTCCATGGGAAACGGGGTAGGCGCCCGGCTTCCGGGAGTTCCCCCCTAAACCTCACCGCCCAACACGATGAGGGTGACTGCACCACCCGCGGTAGCCGTCGCGCGGCGCTTCTCCTTCACAACGCGTGGAGGTGGCGTGACTTGTGGGCGCCTCGGGGGGTCGCGAGGGGTTTTGGACGACGCCGGGTTCGCGACGGCCACCACTTCACAAACCGCTTGAACAGCTGATCCGGGCCGGGAAAAGGGGGCCGAAGCAACGGGAATGCTGCCCACCACTACTCGACACGGGGCCGGCAACAAGTGGGGCAGATTCCGTTTGAGTGCTTCTTAGTGGACGCACGCGCCCCCCTTTGGCCCGGTTTTTGCTGACTTTTTGTGTCGAAGCCATCCCGTGATTTGTCGACGAGGCCCCCCTCCTTCGCAGGTCGTAGACCGCCCCCCGTCAGCACCCCCGTCCCGCCGCGAGTTTTCGGCACCATCAACAGTTTCTGGATCCGTCCCGACACCAGGATGGCAATCCTCCGGATTCCCTCACCCCCATCCCCTCGACAGTTTTCCGCCCCGTGTAGATGAGGGGCACCGCCGGCACTTTCACGTCTCCCCGCCTTGATCTCCTTACCATCTTCTCCCCGCGCCCCCCTGGGGGACGGGCTCAGCGGGGTGGCGTCGGCGCCGGGACAGCGGTGAAAAGATGAAATGCGGTGCGGGCCGAGATCCTTTTGCGGTCCAAAACCCGCGGCGAAGGCGGCGTCAGATCGGCGTCGGGGACGCTTGGGGGGAACAGGCCGATTTAGCCTATTCCTGCGCTCGGAAAGAAATCCCCCCCTCCCGTCCGTCGTCACCACCTTTTTTCTTTGTGCCTCACCAAGCCCGTGACTGCGCGTGGGATCGTGGCACGCCCGGTAGCTCGACCGCTTTAGCACGCCGCGTTCCCGACCCGTCCTCTCTGCGGCCAAGGATTGTCGACTCCTTTCATGATGCACGGGGTCCTCCGGCACGCTGCCCCGCAGGAAAAGCCGATCCTCGGCCACCGTGAGAGGCGAAGGCGTCCGCGTGCCCTGTCGAAAAACGTCATCACGCCCCTGAGAACTCCCGGGGATTTCGACGTCAACTGAAAGAGATTGCTCTCTGTAGGGTGATCGTTTAAAAAATTCATTACCAAACCTAAATAAAATTTTTCCCAACCTAACTAGTTTCATTTTTTAAGGACAAAAACAAAAACAAAAAATATTTAATTTGGTGCATAAAGTTACGTAGTAAAGGGTTTTGACGTGTTTTTATTGAATAATATTTTTCAATGTTAATATAGAATTTATATACAATTTAAAAAACGCCCAAACACACACCATATACATTCGGATGACATCTATAAATTTTGTGCAATGGGAAAAAAAAAAAATTAAAAAAATTTTCTAAAAACTGGAAGACTACTTTTATTCCAATCCGCGTATTACATAGAAGGGTTTTAAATTTTTTGTTTACGTATGGTCGGAAGACGCTAGCGGGCCCCCAGTCCATTGTGGGTGAGGTAAATTATAATTGTTTAGAGGTGAAATTTTAGTTTTTTTTGAATGAAGGTAATGACTCGCAGCTTCTGATAAATTTTAGGATCTATTCCAGAGTATCGTTCGGGCAAAATCCGCCTAGCCCCGGCCCAGCTGGCAGAAGGTCCGGGTTAAAAGCATGGCAATTAGGGGAAAAAAATTATTTTATTAGGGTTTCTGCGAACTAATTTAAATTTGTTCAAAATTTATTTTTTTTTAACCCTTTACGCTCCCTTCTTTGGCCCCTCCAAGTTCTGCCCTGTGGCTACGCCGGAGGGGGTTTCCCCCAACGCGGCTCTTCTTCTGCGTGGGCCTGCTTTTCCCACACCACCGCCACCTCCCCGTGACGAGGGAAAACCCCTTCTTCCCCCCGACTTCCGCTGCACACGGACGAAGTGAAGAAGCGCCGTACACTTGCCCCCTTTTTGGGGAACTGTTTTTCCCCCAGCAGGGGTTCGGTTCGGGCTGCCAAGAAACCAACTTCTGGGGAGCGTGAACGTGCTGCGTTTCAGCGGCCATCCCGAAGCAGGCCAACAAGACTAAGCGGCCCACAAGTTGGGAGGGGGAGCGCACCACCCTCACACCCAACCTGAAGGGTAACTGGGCCATGGCCATGTGGTGGCAGTGTCAGTCAGCCTGTATGACAAAGCGTCCTTGCTTAAAACACTTTTAATTGCACTTTAAAAATGAAAAAATTAAAACAAAACCCAAAAATGATAGAAGGGACTAAATTTGATTCCCCAAACCCTATTCAGTTCACCCATTTTTTCCCCAAATTTTGTTAAATAGTGAAAACTTTGGGCCGCCGCGGGGGACAAAACTCCGTCGGAATGAAATTTTGCACAGAACCTTGTGCCAAATATCGCAAAAATTCCCACCGCCCGACGAACCGACAAATTTTTTTTTTTCCCTGTAAAAGTGACCACCCTAAAATATATTCTCTTTACAAAAAAGTTTAAACAGCGAGCATTCTCTTTTTTTAATTTTTTTATGTACGGTTTCTATTTCTCGTACAAGTTTTTTATTTCTTCTGTTAAATGATTCAGAAGTTCTCCTATTGACTGAAAACGTTTCGGAACTAACTCGTTCCATCTTCAGTCGTGGCTGGATTTGATCTGCGTAGCGGGAGTCTCAGCTTATAAAGGAAGCGAATGGATCAGGCGATGGCCGGTGGGCGGGGCTAAGGATCTAGGCCGGTAGCCCATTGGCTGTGCGGGTGTTGGTGTTGATATGTCGCTTAGCGGAACGCAAAACTTGGAAGTCGTCGGTTTGAATGTTGATTTTAGGCTGTTTTAATGCAATGTATATTGCTTCTAAGTAAAGAAGGCGGCGAGGGTCTTGTTCCTTATCGAGAATAATGGTGTTCTTGTTCAGGTCGTCTCTTATCAGGCGGGAGTTGTGTACAATGTCATAATGATTTTTAATAGATCCATTATTCAGATGACATATAAGTCGCCTCGTAAGTCTTGTCCGAGTCATACCATATAGAGTGAGATCCACATTCTTCACTGTTACAGGTGTGTTGGTATATGACATGGTCTTCTTGAAGAGATGTCTTGGTCACATGAGGGGTGTTACGGAGCAGAAGTTGGGACGTTTTCTGTTTTGTAGTAGATGATAAGAGCGAGAGGTCTTTCTTGGTCAATAGGACGAACGTTGCGGTGTATTATGTCTTTAATAATCTTCTCGTCCGTTTTGTAGTCTGAAGACATGTGGTTCTTGTAGAAAAGCTTGATGGAATCGCTGGTGGTGGGGTGTGGTATTCTCCTGGTTAGTGTACCATTTGTCTACAATTCTCTTAGTGACGAGGGCTGCATCAGAGTAAGCGTAGCCGTTGTTGATAAGGACTTGAGTAATGCACTCTAGTTCATGGTGAGTGTCTTTCCAAGTGGAACAATGAGAGAGGGCTCTCCTGACATAAGCGTTGATGGTAGAATGCAGGTATCGAGTAGGGCACTCACTTTCCCCGTTTAAGCAGAGTCCCTTGTTGGTGGGTTGGAGAATACTGTGGTCTTGAATCCTGCTCTCTCTGCACTGACGAGTACGTCCAGAAAAGGTAGACGTCCATTGGTGGTTTCCTCATAGGTGAAATTGAGATCTGATTCAGTGATGAAACGATCCCTGAGGTCCTGTAGTTCTTGAACATTTTTTACCCAAACGAAGATATCATCAACATAGCGGCAGTAGAGTGCGGGGCGGTTGGAAACTAAGAGTTTAGATTCGATGGTCCCCATATAGAAGTTAGCGAACAAAATTCCGAGCGGGCTGCCCATCGCTATACCATCGATCTGTTGGTACATCAGGCCACTGGGACAGAGGAACATATGGCGCCCTATGTTCCAAGCCCATACAACCTCACTTCTGCCTCAGACTTCCTTGAAATTCTGCGTGACGCCCCTCCTGCCCCCAACGACATCATTGCCTCACTCGACGTGGAAAGCCTTTTCACCAACGTTCCTGTTGCCAAGACCATCGATTTCATCCTTGATCGCGTTTACCGCAGTGAAGACACCAAGCCTTTCGACATTCCAGAGACTGCCTTAAAGACCTTGCTGCAGCTCTGCACGAAAGAAGCCCCTTTCCTCTGTCCCAGTGGCCTGATGTACCAACAGATCGATGGTATAGCGATGGGCAGCCCGCTCGGAGTTTTCTGCTGAGGAGCTCTGCTGCAGTGCCCTGCGTTTCCCCACTCCCACCGTTATGCCACTTTCCCTCAACTCCTCACCTAAATTTTCGCCACCTGTGACCTGCCCCCCCCCTCTGGCGGGGCTGGCGTCCCCCCCCCCGGGAAACAACGCTGTCATCCCCTCCCGGGTCCTTTCCCTTGGGGAAGACGGTCAACTACAGCACCTGGGGATAGCATCAAAAGGAGGGCCCCCCCGGGCTCATAGTTTTCCCCCCCAAAGGGATCCTCGCAGCCCAAAAACAACAAAAAAGTGACAAAAAGGCCCCGGGGCCCAATTAGTTGATATTGGGGGTTTGCCGGACGGCAGTAAATACTAGGTAGGATAAAGCCCGGGGGGTGGGTTAGGGCCCTTGGACTGTTGCGTTTCCCCGGACCAGTTCTCCCCCCTATTTTTGGGGGAAAAGAGGGTTTGTGAAAATTTTATATGAAAAAAATGGTGAAAAATCGCCCGTTGCCCCCCCTTTTTTTAACCCCTTTTTTTCCCCCATTTTTTAACCTAAAAACATAAAATGCAAGCTGGGGCCTAAATCCCTTGAATGTTTTTAAAATTCTAAATCTAATTACAGGGGAGAAATGTATTTAAATACCAAAAAATTAAATACTTTTACGAATTTTAACAGTAAACCCCTGGGGTTTTCTAACGTCTCCCTTTTCGAAAAAATTTGGGTTCAAAAAACAAAATTTCAAACCCCTAATTGCACAGATTGCCGAAAGATAACTGGGTTTGCCGAACAAGCTATTTTGGCAAGGTCACTTGAACTGGGGCGCGTCATTCACGGCCCGGGGGCCCTCACTTAGTAAACATCCGCCCCAAAACTTTTTCTTTGTTTTGGGAGAATTTTAAATGTTTTTTGTGCATTATTTGGGTATTAGTTTAAAAATTTGGGGCCAAAACTCCCTCCATAGTAAAAAAAGTCGCCGGGACAATTTTTTTTTTCGATTTACAGATGTAGGGGCCCGGCTTTAATATTTACTTTTCTGCACCCATGTTTTCCCAGGAAGGTTAAAAGGGGGGGCTATCTGGAGAGTCTGTTTTCTTTTTTGGTGTTTTTCATATGTTCTATTATTGCTATAAATGAACAAATTAAAAAAAATTTATCACGGGGGAGGGGGCGACCAACACAAGGGGAATTTCTGAGGGGCCCCCCGCCTTCGTCGTCGGGGGGAAAAAAAAAAAATTAGCGAAATTTGAAACCGTATATACTTGCAGAAAAAAAAGCTAAAACAACACGGGGAAAACGGGTAATTATACAGCCCATGATTAAACACTGTGTATCTTTTCAGGCACAAAAACACATCAGTATTGTTTTCTATAATTCGTAATTTTGGGCCGGCTGGCGACATTATTGCAGCGGGCCCACTAAATGTTATCTGCGGTTCAAAATTTTGGGAGTCGGGTTTTCTGTTTCCCTTTTTGGGTTCTGGGAAACATTCTCTCTATAGTTTTCCTTCGTCAAATCATTTTTTTTGGAGATAATGATTGTTTTCATAGGGGGCGAGAAGTTTTTAAAAAAAAAGCCCCCTTTCCAACTTTTCCTCTTGTGCCCTCCCTCGCCTCTGTTCTTCCCCTTACGCGGCCCACTTTTTGAATCCCGTTTTTGGATTTAAATTTGGCATTTTAGGCTTTTTTTAGGGCATAAATACAGTAAAACCTTATAACTCGGCCGATGGGGGCCTCGGGCCCTTGTCGATTTATTCATGTCCCCGAGTTTTGCAAAACCCCCCCCTCGTTTAGGGGGGGGGAAAAAAAAAAAAAAAAAAAAAAACCTTTCCCAAACATTTTAACCAAATAAACGGGTTGGGAAAAGCAGGCCTTTTTATATACTCGTAACCCAAAGGAAGGGGCCCCCTTTTTGTAACATGTAGAAGATGTTAGGGGGACCGTCCCCTTTTAAAAACAGGGGGTATACTTTCCCAAATTTTTATAACCCACAACCCCCTGTACGGGTATTGTATACAGTACGTAAAAATTTAAAATTTTACATCACTTGACATTTAAATTACTGCAACACTATCCCCTGCCCTTTAAACTCTCCCTTTGGGACTGCGAGTGAAAGGGGAGGAAAACAGGGGGGCGAAAATAAACCCTCTAATCAAAGGCGCCCACTATAAAAATTTCCGCCTGCACCCCCCGGGGCAACCCCAAACCCAAATCACACCCCCTCGAGGGGCCCCCGGGGGCCTACCATCCCCCCCCCTGGAGCTCACTCCCTACACCCCCTATGGGCATAGGGGGGGGGGGAAAAAAAAAAAAAAAAAAAAAAAAACGTCTTTGCTATGCCGAGTTATATAAAAATTCCGAGTTATCCCGTCCGATTTTTAAAAGGGGCTTTTACTGAAACAGCAAAAAAGGGTAAAAAAAAAGTCTTTTTTTTTGGGGGGGCCCAGGAAGGGTTTTAACCCGAAATTAGCCGGCACATAAACGCATTTTTTTTCCCCATAAACGGGCATGCAAATTTCACCCCTGCGTCTAATGCACCCCTATTACGAATGAAGGTCGACAGAGAATAAAAACCCAGCCGGGGGTTTGTATTCCAAAGCAGGTCGGGAGTAAACTGTCGGGCTTTATTTCCACTGACAAAAAATTTTGTAACTTTTTATAAACAGAAAAATGCAAAATACAAAAGAAATTTTGGGGTTTTTAAAAAAACAAGAGCTGGGGCAAAAAAGATAGCGATTGCTGTTTGCCAAAGGGCCCCGTGTCAATGAAAACATCACCACCTCCCGCTGCTGCTCTTCCTGTAAAACGTCAAATATCTCGGGTCGGGCTGCTTAAACCTGGGATACTTTCCTCGGCATGCCCCTCCGTGCCCCCACCAGGAGTAAAAAAAAATTTTTAAACCACTCAACTCCTCCCTAAACCCATGGAAAAAAAAAACCTCCCGCTATTAGATTCCCCCCCAAAAAAACCCGCTTTCGATTGGGAACCCCCCCAAAAGTTTGCCAAAACAGTTGGAAGTAGATGCTAAAAGGAAAGGCAGAAAATGGTGTGGAATTTTCGCTGGGACTGAGAAATTGTTTTTTAAAATGGAATAATGAAAAAAAGGGACGTGTTAAAGTTTTATTTGAAGGAGGGGTAAGCGTGGGGGGTTGGGGGAGTATCTTGGGGAGTCTGTATATACACAAAAAGGTTTGGAAAGGCCGTCGGGGGTTTTGTAGTTTTTTTTGACACCCGAGTCTTTTGTACAATTTTTCACAAAAGGGTGCGCGGCGTTTTGGTAGTGACCCTGAGAGTTTTTTAAATTAAACTATAGATCAAAATTTTTATCCCACATATGAAAAAACCCCATAAATTACATCCCTTGGCATTTATGGCCCCATCAACAAAATTCAAAAAATATGTTTTTATCATTAAAAGGGAAAGAAACCAATTTTAAAATTTGAATTATAAGAATATTTTACTAAATTTTTATGAACAACCACTCGTATATAAAACAACCCTCCGGGGCCCACAAAAGAAATTCGGAAAATTAAATTCTGGCGGGTATGTGGTATTTTTTTTTCTTAACCAAAAACAGTCTAAATTACAACAAAAACCCAACAAGGTAGAGAGGGTTTACCTTACAGGGGATACCTAAATATCTTCGAAAAATTTTTGTTATTGGGCAACCATCTTTTTAAAGGGCCAAAACTTATTTCCCCTAATATTTGTGATGTTTTTTGAATTAATCTGGCTCTCTTTTTTTTGTCAAAAATTTCAATGTATGTTTTAAAAATTTTAATGGGGGGGGGGGCCCTCCCCTTCTAGGCCCGCCCCCCCAAACTTTGCAAAGCTTCACGGGGGCCATAGTTTTGGGTTTAATTTTTCGTTTTTCTCTATATCAGGGTTAAACTAAACCAAACCCCCACCTCTAACCTAAAAAAATCTGTTTTTAACCAAACTTAACTTCGGGCTGAAAAAGGGTAATTTTGGGTACTACTGTAATGCCATTATTTTTTCAATTGGCCTGGGAAATGGGGTTCAAAATACTCAAAAGAAGAAAGCAAACACATGATGTGGTAAACCTAGAACTTTTGAAACCCTACTCCCCAAAATAAACCAATATCTATACTGCTTTTTTTTCCCAAACCCGAACCCGGGGGCAGAAAACAACAAAGGCATACCTACAAAATTAAATCTAAGCTATATTCATGGGTGCAAAATTTTTAGAATATAAATTCACAAAATTTATGCCCGTTTTTTTGGTTACCCTGTCTTCCCCCTTTACTTTTAAACTAGAAAAATTTTTTTCTTTCACATTCCCCCTGCACTGTAAATATTGTTTTTTGGGTAAAAATGCCCCATAAAAATTTGTTTTCCCGAAAAAACCCTTTTTTTTAAATAACTTGAAAAATTTTTACAAAATTTTTTTTTTTTTTTTCCCTAAAAACCCCAAATTTTTTTTTTTCTTCTGGGAAATCTCCTTGTAAATAGGGGTCACTTTTTGGGGAGGTGCGTCTTTACGCGGGCCAAATACGGTAACCATTTTATTTTGGGGTTTTTATGGAAAATTTTGTTTTTGGGGTTTTGGGAACAATTCAGTTTTAGAACAAATTTTGGGAATGTTTTAAATGCTCGAAAACCGAGGGCAGTCTTTTTTAAATACTAAAAAAACAAAATACATTAATTGTTTTTAAAATACTTTTAAATCTTTAAAAATACAAAACAAATTTTAAGGGCCAAAATTTAAATCAAAAGTTTGGGAAAAGTATTCACTTTTTTAAAATTAAAAAAATCTTCGGGAGGCACCCAATTATAAAATCAAAACCTTCCAAATTTTTCTTCTTTTTGGCAATAAAATATGCATTCCTTTGAAATTTCCCTAAAAACCATCTCCGACCTTTTGGAATCCACTCTGTAACATAATGTTTTATTTTGCATTATTATCAAAAAAGTTTGCACACACTTTCAAAATTAAAATTCTTGGAGCAAAATACACTACAAAAGGGCTGGGGGAAAGGCACCAAAATACTATTGACTGATAAACGGGAACCCCCGCCCACGCAAACCGTGTTTATCAGACAGCGGGACGGGAAACTGAATTTTGTCGTTAGGCTCACCCCTCTGTCCCGGCTCCCGCCCCCGCCCCAACCCCCACCATACCACCACCTTTTTTTCCCCCTTTCCCTCCCCCCTTTCCCCCCAATCCTTGGCTGGGGTAGATGCTGTAGTATAATATGTTTAAAGAAATTAGCATTTGTTTAATTTTTGTTTTTTTGGTCAAAGGCAAATAAAAAAGGGCCCTTTTTCAGCTCACCTGGCTATTTAACTTAATCTCCTATCTCTAGAAATGTTTTGAAAAAAAAGGGTTTTTTCCTTTAGGATTTTCTTAGTTTTTGGCTTTTTCCTTAGAAATTTCCTACTCAAGCCAAAATTTTTTTCCCTGAAAATGGGGAAATTTCCTTGAAATGGAAACCGGGTTTTTAAACTGTCCCAATCGGGGTTGCCGATAGTTGGGGGGGGTTTTTTATCCCCAAATTAACTAAAAAAAAGTATTACAATTTATTTTATTTGTTTTAAATACAATATTTTAAAAAAATACCCCTTAAAAGTATTTAAATATTTGTTTTTAAAACATAAAACCCAAATGTATTTAAAATACATTTCTAAATACAAAAATTTGTATTTAAATACGTTTTTAAAAATACAAATTTTATTTATTACTGCCGCAGCTCTGCTAGATGGTCAAAAAAGGAAAGTTATGCAAAATTTTTTAAAGAGGGATGGTGGGGAAAATTTTAATGTATTTCCCCAAATTTGAAATTTTACCTATTTTGTAAAAAAGGAATTTTTTTTTTTTCGGCTACATGGGAGCTTTCGGGATAAATTTTTTTTTCCAAAAAAAAAAAAAAGCTTCCACTTCCAACTTTTTGCATATTGAGGGGATTAATGCATGGGGTTGATTGGAAGGCATTCCTAAACCTTTTGTTTACTTAATTCATAAATGAGTTTTCAGTTTCAATGGGGTAGGCTCTTCCAATCAAAAAAAATAGAGATAATTTTTTTTTTTTAATGATGTTAAAGTTCCTGGGCACATAAAAAAATGGGGTTTTAAAAATTTTTTATAATGAAAACATGAGTAAAATACTAGACTTAGGGTGTAGTATTGTTACCAAAGGCCTGAACCCACACTGAAAATGATTAATCTCTAAAACCTCTATACAACACAGGGGGTGCTTCATTGCCCTAGTGATTAAATGATCTTTTTACTTCCAATAAAACTGTTTTTATTTATTATTCCCTTTTAATTTAAGAAAATTTCTAGGGGTTTTAAATTTTAAAATAAAATTTGAAACTGAAGTAAAAATGAAATCCTTGAAATCTTTAAAAACGTATAGCATAGCCTATCAGGAATTGGTTTTAAAAACTCGCCAAAAACCCCTTCCCCTCTGCTTGGTTTGGGTTTCCAAAAAAGCGGGGTTTAATAGTTTTATTTTATTGAATAGAACCAAAATTATCACTGCCCTATTGGCAAAAAAATAACAAATTGCTTCTTGTATGAGGAAGTGGGGCCCAGTTCACACCATTCCCTGTACCTTTTTTCCCCAAGCATTATGCCCCACCCACCCACATGCCTTCACTCTCCCGGGTTTCTCAGGCCTAAAATGATTCACCCCTCCTGGACCCCACTCCCCCACCCCTTTCTTTGCCTTTTATCCTCCTTTTTTTCCACCTTTACTTGTACTACCCCTTTTATCATTCTAAACCCCTTAAACCCTTTTTACATATTATAAACCCAAACGTTCATTTTCCCGGGTCGGGCTCTTTCTATTTAAAGGGCATTTTCCCGCCTTTTAATCTTATTTTGTTTTCTTCACTTTTGTATTTACTTAAAATTTAAAAAGGACAGAAAGGGAAAGACACATGTTGTCCCAAAAAAACCATCAAACATGTTGAGTTTGGGTTTTTCCCCAGCAGTATGGGGGTTTACTATCCACAGTGTCAGTAAAAAATTTTGGGGGCCTTTGTCATGGGGCCTCAGACTCCACACACCTAATGTTCCCCACAAAGGTGGGTTTAATGTTGCCTTCAAATATTTTTTTAAATCCCTCAATTTTTTTTTGGAGAAAATTTATAAACCATTGCTATTCATTCATTTTAACAAAAATGCCCACTTATAGAAATCTTTAAATTGATTCATTAAATATGCAAGAATGTTTCAACCTTTTTCACCTATCAATATAGTGGCTTTTTCTCCAGGGTCCCTTAAACTTTGGGAAATTCCCTCCTTATGACCCCATTTTTTCCGAGCCCCATTCTAGGGGGTTTCTCATCCCACATCCTCTTTTTTTTTATCTGCCTCTGGTATTTGATCCCTATGTTTTTTTGCTTGTTATTCTCTTCACCAATTTACCACCAGTTTTTTTCCCCCTTTTCCTGTCTCCCATTTCTAAATTTGTCTAATCTTTTAGTATCTTGTTAAAAATGAAAAATTAAGGGGTCATCCTATTCTTGCGTCATTTTTCACTTCTAATGCTCCCCAGACCTGCCCTTTTCCCGATGACCCCGACATTCTATCCACTTCCCTCTGTTTGCTTTTCAAACCCACCGAGGGCCACAACACACAAAACAAAACCCACACACCCCCACACACACACACACACACACCCCCCACACACACACACACCACAAAACCACCACCCCACACACAACACACACCCACAACACACACACCCCACCACACGAAAAAACCCCAAAAAAAAAATTCTATGAAGGAAATTAAAAAGAAAAATGTAAAATAACCAAAATTTTCTATAGATATATTAAAGGAAAAATGAAAAAAAGGATTGAATGATAACAAAGGGAAAAAGGGATAGTGGGACGAAATGCATTAAAAACAGGGCCAGGTGATGAATAAGTGCCCTTTCAGCTGTATTTACAAAGAAAATTAATTTTTAAAAAGAAAATAAAAAAGCAAAAAAAATATAATGGAAGAAAATAAAAATAGCGTAATAGAATAAAAAGGGTATTTGGGAAATCAAGATGTGAAAAAAGCCCCGGGGGCCCGATGGATTGGGCAAACCCGGATTAAAGAAAAAAGTGCAGTAACCCCAAATAGGGGGAAATTAAAATGTGTAAATTTAAGTTTTACTCAAGGAAAACGAGTCCCCCTTGATTGGAAAAGAGCAAATATTGTGCCAATTTCCAAAGGAAAGGGGACAAAAAAACCCTACTTAAGGCCCGTTCAATTTTCAAATGTTTGGCAAAAAAGTTTTGAAAAAATTGTGAAAAACAGATGGTTTTAAATAAGTTGGGAAAAACAAACACCTTGCAGGTGGGCCCGTTTGGATTTAGAGGAGGAATGTCATGTACAACAAAAATTTTTGAGCTTTTAAATCGGAGTGATCGTGTGACACAGGGAAAAAGAAGGGGGGGGGTCGATTGCATTTACTTTTGGCCTAAAGAAGGCAAATTTGGGCAAGGTACCTTTATAAAGATACTGCCTGGAACTAGAAAATTAGGAGGGTTTAAGGGGGGTTTGCTGAAGTGGAGGAAGACTTTTTTTTAGCAACAGAGAGATGAAACCCGTAATAAAAGATCAAAAGTCAGAATGGTGGGAGTGGGGGTAAGTGGATTCCTCAGGATCTTTAAAATTTTGGGGCCCCCCCAGTGATTTTTCTTGGTCTTGTAAAAGTATGGCAGAAAGGGTAAAAAGTTTTTATGAGTTTTTCCTGATGAGCTAAATTAAAAAAAAAAAAGTAGAAAGGGAAAAAGGGCTGTGAAGGGTTTACAAAAGGTCTAGGGTAAATTTTCAGATGGAGTCAAAAATGGGAAAAGGAGTTTTAATGCCAAAAAGTGTAAAGTTATGAAATGGGGAGTAGCAAAAAGAGACAGAAGGAAAATAAATTTAATGGGAAACGAATGGGTTAATTTAAAACAAAGGTCGAAAAAATCTGGGAGTATGGTTTTGGACAATTTGTCACCCCAAAAAAGCTATAAACAAAATCAAAAGGGGATACCTACCATTTGCTGAGGGAAAATAAGGAAAAGGCAAATTTAAATAAACTGGATGAAGAGATTATCAAAAATTGATAACATTTTTTCGACCAAGGGTTTAAAATTTCGGGAGTGATTTGGTTACCACATAAAAAAAAAGGGGGAAAGGAAGATTGAGAGAATACAAAGACAGCCACAAAAAAGGCTCCCCAAACCTGAAGAGATTTAAAAATATAAAAAACTTTTTAAGCTAAAAACTCCCACACTTGAAAAAGAAAAGAAAGGGGAGATTTTTAAAAGCAGTTTTATAGAGCATCAATGGGTCTGGAAAAAAAATTTTTTGGGTAGAAAAGATCCGTTTTTTTGTGGGACCACAGAATACAAAGGTCAAAGAGAAAAAATGAAAAGGACAACATGCAAGGGGATATAAAAAAAACAGCTTCCCCTATAGGGAAACCTAGAAAACCTGGAACAACCTTGATGCAAAATGATTAAAGCAAGAAGTATTCAGGACTTCAAAAGGGAAACTGGATAATAGTAAATTTTAAACGGGACCGTACGAGCATAGCTTTTTTTCCCGTAAATTTTCAACTTTGGGAAAACACTAGGTAAAAAACACACCACACAGCTGTCCCGCTTTGTTAAAAGACCCCTCTTGGGAAAGGGTCCTACACAAATGGGTATGGTTAAATGGGTTCTTTTGAAAAACAAGGACGCAGAGGACCCAAAAAAAACCTTGAGTTTCTTACGGGGAGAGCTTGGCAGTTTTAAAAAGTCCCCGTCCCCCAATTATTAGCCTAAAAAGTGAAAAAAAATTTGGGAAATAAACAAAAAATGGAAAATCCACCCCGTCTCTTTTGGATGGGTTTTATTCCAAAAAAAAACATATTTTGGGCTGAAAAGAAACCCGAGAAGTCTTAAAGCTAAAAAAAAGTATTTCCCCCGAAATGATGGAAAATAAGAAATTTGGGAAAAAAAAGTGTTCGTAAATGGAAAAAGATAATACTAATTTTTGAAAAAAAAGGTGGGCAAATTTTAAAAAGGGAAAAAAGACGACCCAAAAAAGGGAAATGAAAATTCTGCAAAATTTGGGTTACATAAAAAATGGAAAAAGACACAAGGGAAAGAAAATAAAGGGAAAAACAAAGGAAGGGTAGAAAAAAACCAAGAAAACTTTCCATCAAAAAATAGAAAATCAAGAAAATTAAAAAAAAAAAATCTGAAACCCCAAATTTGTCAAAGTAATCAAACAAAAGGAAAATTTTTGTTTAAAAATACGGGGGCCCAAAAAAAAGTGTCTCATTTTTTGGGCTCAAAGAAAAAGGGGCTGCCCCAAAAAAACAAAAAAAGAAGAGGAAGAAAAGAAAATGTCAAAAAAAATATTTTAAATAGTAGAAAAAAAATCCCGGGGATAGAAGAAGGGAAAAAGAAGAGATCCCCAGGTTAAAGGGAAATATGAGTAGGGGGGGGCCCCCCCCCTTAAAAAAATTAAATTTAGGTCACAAACTACAGCACAAAGACATTTTTTGTCCTAAGGCTGGAAAAGGCAAAGAAAAAGAAGAATATAAGAAAAAAATGGATAAGAAAAAAATTAATGAGGGAAAAGAGCTAGATTGAAAAGTACTTTTTAAAAAAACCAAAAAAAAAACGAATTGAGAACGGAAGAAAAAAAACAGAAATTCTATTTTGGGGAGTTTTGGACCAAAACTGAAAAAGTTGGGATCTAAAAAAGAAAGGGTAAGAGAATACCTTTCCAAAAGGGAAAAAAAAAGGGTGGGGGGTATCGTAAAACAAAAATTTAAAAGGGCTAGTGTCAACATTAACAGAAAATAAACCCATTACCTGAGAAACCCTGAAATCAACCTTTGGGGTTTTGGAGAAACGAAACTGAGTGGTTCTTAGGATGTTTCCATTTTTTTTGGGGGGAGGGTCAATATAATGTATGGAGGAGAAAAAGAAACCAGAAAAAGGGAGGTGGGGTAAAAGGTGTTAAAAAGGAAGGGTTTTGGTAGTAGGGAATGGGGGAAAAAAGGGGAAGGTAAAGGGGGAGGTGTTGAAGGTAAGCTGGTGATGAAAAAGGGAAAAATAAGAGACTTTTGTACTTGTAAAAACGTTCCCCCAAAAAAAAACTCCTTGGGAGAGAAAAGTTTTGGAGACATGGGTAAAAGACACCGCAATGTTTTTAAAAAATACAATGGAAAATTGTGAGAACATAAAATTTGATGGGAATTTTAACTGCAAAGAAGTTTTCTGGGAAGAATGGGGATACTGAAGGGGGGAGAAGACTCATGGGGTGGTTACTTGTTGGATTTGGGAATAAAAAAATCATAAATCATGGATTAAAGGAACACAAAAATTCAAGGGGGCAGAAACCTCCCGACTAGCCCACTATTGACCCAAAGAAATGGAAGTAAAAATTGTAAAGTAAAAAATTTAGTGCCCAACCCTTTAAAAAGTGATCATGTACTTATTGAAATTTTAAGTAAATGATTTTCAAAAAGAGGGGGGAAGAGAAGAACCCAAGAAAGGAAGATACAATTTTTGGAAAAGCAACTTTGACGGATTAAGAAATTTTTCGGGGGACAACCTGGAGTAATTTTTCCATGCAACAAGGGTTTTCCCAGAAAAATGGGATGAGTTCCCCAAAATTTTAAAAAGAAGGGAAAAAATTAAATTTTGCTCCAAGGGTAGTTTTTTCAGAGAAAGAAAAAAAATAAAGGGTTTTTTCAGAAAAAGTGGGAATTTTGCAAGACTAGAAAAAGAAAAACCCGGAAAAAGTTGGAGGAAAAAAAGGGGTATCAAACCCTTTTGGGGGAAGTAAAAAAAACAACTAAAATGAATTGTAAGGAACCGCGGGGAAGAAAAAGGGAAATATGAGAGGAATAAAAAAAAATAGAAAAGTAATTTAAGACCCCGAAACTTTTCCCATCGATATAAAATGGAAAAAATTTAAAAAAAAGGAAAGGAATAGATAACTGAAGGTAAAAAGGCATAGTGTTAAAGAAGTGCATTTAACAGGGCCCAGGTGATGAATAAAGGGTTATAGACTTATTTAAAGAAGAAAGTGAATTTTAAAAAAGAAAAATATAATTGCAAAAAAAAAATATAATGGAAGACATAAATTTGCCTTTTAGAATAAAAAAAGGGTAATGGAAAAACAAAATGTGAGAAAACCCCGGGGCCAATGGAGTGTCAAATTTGGAAATTTAAAGAGTGGGATAAACCCAACTAGCGGGGAAAATTTTCATAGTGTAATTGAGTGTTTCTCAAAGGGGAGCAAAAGTCCCCCTTTATTGGAAAAAAGCAAATTAAATTTGCCAATTTTTTCAAAGGGGGAGACAAAGAAGGGAAACCCCCAAATTACAGGCCAAATAAACATTAAAAAGTGTAGTGGCAAAAAGGGGGTAAAAAATTTTTGAAGGGCAGATGGTTGAAATATTTGGGAAAAGACAAACACATCGCGGGGGCCCCGTTTTTGGAAATTTTGAGGAGGGAAATTCCCTGTACAACGGAAATTTTTTAAACTTTTTCTCGAAGGGGTCGATGTGGGCCAGGAAAAGAGGGGTGGGGGCAATTTCATATACTTGGACCCCAAAAAGGCCTTTGAAGGTACCTCATAAGAGACTGCTCTGGAAGCTAAACATGTAGGAGGATTGAAGGGTGGTTTGGGGAAGTGGGTGGAAGACTTTTTGACACCCGAGAGGGTAAAACGGGATAAAAAATCAGAAGGCTAATGGGGGCAGGGGATAAGTGGATTTTTCCCCAAGGGTTTAGTATTTTCCCCCCGTTTATGTTCTTGGGCTATTAAAAAGATTACAGGGGAGAACAGTTTTTTGGTTTATTCGCTGTGATGCTAAATTACTAAGAAAAATGAAAGTAAAAAAGGAACTGGGGAGGCTTTCAGAAGGATCTAGTAAGATTTTTTAAGGATTTAAAAATGGGAAATGGAAATTTTTAAAGCTAAAAAGTGTAATTTATGGAAGTGGGCAGTAGCAAAAAGAGACAGAGAGGAAAGTATTTTGATGGGAAAATTTAAACAAACAAAGGTCAAAAAGATTGTTAGTATGGATTACGGGCCCTTTTTCACCTGAGAAGAATATAAACAAGTCACAGGAGATACTATTTAGTTGCTGAGGAATATAAGAATGGCAAATTTAAATATCTTGGGTAAGAGATGTTTAAAAAATTGGTACCCTCTTTGATTCGACCAAGGGTTTGGGAAAATGCGGCAGTGATTTGGTCACCACATAAAAAAAAGGATATAAGGAAGATTGAGAAATACAAAAAGCAGCCACAAAAATGGCTCCCCAAACCTGAGAGATTTTAACATATGAGGAAAAACTTTTTAAACTAAAACTCCCAAATCCCTTGGGGAAAGAAAGGGGAGAAATTTTTTGCAGTGTATAGAGCATCAATGGGTCCCGGAAAAAATTGATAGAGAAGATCTGTTTTTTTGTGGGGTTTTGGGGTGTTTATAAGTGAAGAGGTCTGAGAAAAAATTAAAAAAAGGAAACAAAATTTCAAGAGGGGTAAAAAAAAAATACAGCCCTTTCCCCTATGAACTAGAAACCTGGGGAAAAACCTTGATGCAAAAGTGAAAAATGCAAAAAAGTATTCAGGGCTTCAAAGGAGGGAACTGGATAATAGTAGATTTTGGGGACGGGGCAGTACGGGGCATAGCTCTTTTTTCCCGTATGTTACAAAAGGGATTACAACTAGGGGAAAACACACACACACATCCTCCCCCCCAAGGGGGGGGAGTAGGATTTTTAAAAAGGGTGGGAAAAAAGCAGCAGCAGCTCTGAGACATTTTTCCCCCCCCAAAATTGATAAAAAGGAAGAAAAAGTCTCCCGTAAAATGGAAAGAGTTATCCCTAAAAGTTGACATTTTCTCTCAAAGTTTTGGGTAGTGAAAGGGAAACTATGATTAAAAAAGCCAACGCAGGCCGTTACTGTCCAAAAGGGATTGGGTTATTATCATGACTATTGCTCATTAAATTTTATATATTAAATGGTTGTGATGAGCCCGTTCTTACAACCCCGTCCCCCTATTTTAAAAATCCCTGTAACACCGCGTGTCACCTTAGATAAGGGTGATTTGGGGTTGAGGTGACGGGAGACGTAGCACGGCCACGCCATAACACAATAGTCACTATTTTAAAAATAAAACCCCCCTCTTTCCCCTAAATCACTAGCAACAACAGGGCCCCTTTTCCCTTTTTATTTTAATATCTGATACATCAAAAAACCCCCAAACCCAAACATTCCAAAATACAATGGGGAAAAAAATAAATTTTTTGGGGTTGACAATTCGAGCGGGCCCAAAAAGCGGTCTGGGGATTCCCTTCTTTTCCCGCAAAATTTTTCACGCAAATGGGGTCCATTATTTTCCCAAGTCCGTTAAACAGGGTCCTTTTAAAACGAGGGTCCGACTGTAGTTTTCGTGTGGGGCCCGGGTTTTTCCCGACTTTCTAAAATAAAAAAGGACAGATAACCATGGGAAAAGTTGTCCCTTCTAGTTGTGGAAATTATTCACCAACCCCCTCTCAAATTTGGGAAAGTGGTTTGGGTTTTTCTCCCCCCCCCCCCCCCCCCCTGTGGGGGAGGGGGAAAAATTTTACTCATCGTAGGGGGGGGTAGGGATGTATATATTAATTTTAATGGTACAGGGAGGTCCCGTTATACGAGCATTCGGGATACGAGAATCCGATGATAGAGATGTGTAAAAATTAAAGGGGTTTTTTTCAATATACGAGATCGAAAATCCAATTCAGGGCTGGGGTGGGGAAAATTATCAATTCAAAATGTGCCCCTACCCTCCCGGGCTGGACAAAGGGGGATTTGGTTGCCCCCAGTGAGGTCACCCCTAGCAAGCCCGTGACCGAAGGGTAATTAAGCATCTGGCGCGGCCTGACATATAGGGGTAATTAGCAGGTGTGCGGTTTCCAACCTTGGGACCGCAGTCAGGTCACCCCTAGCAAGGCATGACCGGGAAGGGTAACTAAGCATATGGCAAGGCCTGACCTTTAGGGTTAATTAGCAGGTGTGGGTCCCCAAACCCTTTGGGACCGCAGTCAGGTCACCCCCAGCAAGGCGTGACCTGAGGGTAATTAAGCATATGCGCGACCTGACCTTTAGGGGTAATTAGCAGGTGTGGGGCCCCACCTTGGGACCGCTACACTACCTTCTCTTGTATCACGCGGCGTTTCCTACATTAAAACGTCTTTTTTGCTTGTTATGCATGTTTTATGTTTAATTAATGTCAGTTATTTATTTTGTGTGCTATTTTCTCTTTCAGAATGCTTTTTTACAGAATAGGTAGTACATACAGTGTGGGTAAAATAGACGCTGTGTGTTTGTTGTGTTTGCTATAGTTTATTTTAGCTTGAAAAACGTCTTTTTTTTTTTTTTTTTTTTTTTTTTTTATATATTGATGGGTCCTGGAACCAAACCTATATTTTTACCATTAGTTATGTGTTTCGTTATACGAGATTTCGCTTTACGATATGCCAAGTGGGAACCTAACTGCTCGTATCTTCGGGGCCTCCCTGTAATGGGTATTAATTAAGTTTAAATTTTAAATAAATGAAAGTACTGTGATATTATAAATGAACATTCCAGTGGTATTAACCATTTGCACCTTAATTAGGATATTAATTTGAAACGGCTGGTCATTGGCCACCTCATTAGATTCCCCGCCCCTGACGATTTGACACGTAGGGGGGATTTTTGCGGCCGGTCGCCGCCGCCGCTTAGAGAGTCGGTACATTTCCAGACCTCGTGAGAGTAAAATCTCTCTCTAATCTTCTTGATTAAATTGAGAAGAATTGTATATAGACTTTTGTAGACATAGTGCTAAAATCATAAGACGTGTTAATCAACACAGTGATTAAATCTCGCCGCGTCTGGATAACTAGGTTTATAACCCGCTGACGCCCCCAAAAAACACACTGCATCCACCCTGATCACGGCCTGGCCACTCGAATAAAAAAATTCCATTTTTGAAAAGCCTTCACCCCAAATTTAACTCCCCTATCCCCCGAAATTTCCCTTTTGGATAAGCTGGGGTTTTTTGTTGGGATAGATAAAAAGGGGTTTTCGAAGGTAAACTCAATTTTAAAAAAAGATGTGACAAAAAATTTCCCCAAATAAATACTATTTTTCACAACAAACATTGGTATCGTAGATATTTAAGTTTTTTTTTTAGGATAAAATTATATTATTATTGGTCTCGGGGCCACAAAAAAACAACCGCAGGCCCCTTTCAGCCTGAGAGGGACCACCCGTTCTCATATTAAATAAAATATTTGAGAGAAAGTACATAAATTTAAAATACCACAAACCTCATTTTTTTCCCGACTAAAAGGGGAGCATGGTCCAGGAAACCCCAAAAGTTTGGGAATCACAATCAAAAAAAAAAAAAAAATCGATCCATTATCCACCCCCCGGAGTTTACCCCCTCTAGTATTTACTATCCCGGGAACCCCCAAATTAACTACCCCCCCGGCTTTTACGTCCCTGAGCATGTGCCCCCGGCGGGAGGCAGCAGAAAGGGTTCAATAGTCCAAAAGACGTTCCTGCACCAGGGGGAGTGGGTTAGGGGGCTAACGGAGGCGGTGCAGGTGAACCGGGAGTGTTTGTGTGCCCAAAAGTAAACAAACGACTGCTGAGCATGCTGCCACCGGTGGGGGGCAGCAGAAAGCGTTCAATAGTTCCAAAAGTTTTTGCCAGGGGATGGGAGTCAGGGGGCGACGGAGGCGGTGAGGTGAACCTGAATGTGGGGGCCCAAAATAAACAAAACGACCGTTAGCAGCTGCCACCTGGCGGGAGGGGGGGCATGACCGGGGTGACAGGAGACGCTCGGGCCGCCGGACAACTGTGTAAAATTTTCGAACAGGCCAGGCATTTTAACAAAAAAAAAAAAAAAAAAAAAAAAAAAAAAAAAAAAAAAAAAAAAAAAAAAAAAAAAAAAAAAAAAAAAAAAAAAAAAAAAAAAAAAATTGGGGCGAAGACTGACATATCCCCGGACCCGGAATTTTGTCCAGCAAAATCCGATATCCGGAAATCAAGGTTTTGTGTGTACAGGGTCACCACCTACAGTACCCTCCCGATTTCACGCTATGCGAGTTTCGCGATCCTCGAGTTTCGCGCCGAGTCCTAAATTCTTACCCTCCCGACTTTCGCGCACATATCCCGAAATTTCGCGTTTTTTTTTTTTTTTTTTTTTTTTTTTGGTGTTGTGTGTGTGTGTGGGGTGTGTGTGTGTGTGGCCTACAGCGCCGTTAGGCAGTGACCTCCAGGAGGGGGGATGGTAGGCCCTGGAGGTTAAATTGAGGGCTGTGATGGTTGGGCCCTTGCCCGTGGTGGCGCAGACAGAAATTTTTATAGTGACTCCCGTGATTAGAGGCTCATGCCGCCCCCTGTGCCTCAGATGCACTCGCAATAGAAGGTAGAGTTAATGGGCAGGTGTGGGTGTTTTAGGCCATCAATAGTGCAGAGAAAGATTTTTAAATGGATTTTACAAACCCTCCATCAAGGACGAACCGGATCCACCGAGAACGCCACCGGGAGACTTCTTCTTCTTTTGACCTTTTTGCTTAGTATCACTTTGTAGGGTCTGTCAAGCTCGTGCTCGAGCTTGACATATATCTTGACGCTAATCCCCCCTGCTACCGCCTCCCCTAAGAGACGTACGGGACTGTCTTCCTTCCTTCCTGCCCTTTGTATAGTATTATAATAGGCTTAGTATAGCTTGTATTTTGGGTTTGTTTTTCCATTTGTTTGTGTTTTTCTCTAAGGAGCAGCCGGTGTCGGGATAAGATAGGTAAACACCTCGAAATAAGTAGCACCTTACCTACACCCCGCCGTTCCTTACTATTTAACCCCAAAAACTCCTTTATAAGTGATTAACCATGACGGTGTGTGGTACTGTGGTTTCTGGAGGTACTGGAGGGACAGGAGAGAAGAGAGGGTGGCATTGTGACAGTGTTATTGCCGTATAACACTGTCACACAACCATCAGTGACAAATATGTTCAAGCTCACTCACTCAGACAAACAGCATAGCTAGGTGCTCCCAACTCAAGCCAATCTAAGCTCCTCTCTCCCCTCTTCTCTAGTAGTGTTGCCGAAGAACCACCCCGGGAGGGG
>JACEEZ010021491.1:10839-39253 GCA_016584305.1 Chionoecetes opilio | reverse complement strand
AAAAAATTGAAAAAAATGCAAATACTGAAACATGACAAGATATCTCCCAGCTCGTCAAGGCGACGGTAAAGTCAGTACATTGATGTGTTTTACGTATCAATGGAAAGTTTTTTTTTTCTCTCTCTCTCTTTTCTCTCCTCTCTCTTCTCTCTCTCTCTCTCTCTCTTTTCTCTCTCTCTCTCTCTCTCTCTCTCTCTCTCTCTCTCTCTCTCTCTCTCCCCTCCCCTCTCTCTCCTCCCCCCTTTGATTGCCTTTCCACCCTCCCATTTCCCTCTCCCCCTACCCCTGCATCATACCTTCCCCCCCCCCTCATTTCCCTCTCCATTTCTGCCATACCCCCCCCTCCCCTTCCCTTCCCTTCCCTTCCCCCTTTGCAACCATACCTCCCCCCCTCCCCCCCCTTCCCTCCTCTCGGCACCATACATCTTCCCTCCCCTTCCCTTCCCTCTGCACCATACAGCTCTCCTCCCCTTCCCTTCCTTCCCCCCACCCTTCCCCTTCCCCCCCCTTCCCCCCACCCTCCCCCACCCTCTGCGCTGCCCTGAGGCTTCAATTCACTCGGAAAGCTGAGCGAATATAGAACGTGAGATGCTGGCGGTCGTCTTCGGATGTGAGCGATTTCGCACCTACCTATACGGTCGGCCTTTTCACTGTGACAACGGACCATAAAACCCCTTAAAATTTGGTCACCCAAAAGTCATTAAATAGTGCCCAGCTCGGTTGCAGCGCATGCTACTACGGCTCTTGGAATACGATGTCACCTGCGGTACAAGCCAGGCCGTATGATGCTCGCTTCGGACGCACTTCACGCCTCCCTGCCGACCTGGGGTGCCGTCCCGATGAACATGGAAGTGCGTGTCGACCTTCTTCACTTCTCACCGGAGCGACTAGAGGAGCTACGGCGCGCAACAGCAAGTGACGAGGTACTATCACTGGTGCGACGCATTATTATTGGGTTGGATGATGGCCGGATCGGCGGTGCCAGTTGAACCCCCAGATACGCGATACTGGAGTGTTAGGGACTCGTTGGTGATAGATGACGGCGTCATACTGAAAGGGAAACGCGGCCGTCATACCGAAGCTACTACGTGCGTGGTACATCGATAAGCTCCATGATGGTCACCAGGGGCGCGTGAAAAATGGAACTCCGTGCCAAGGACGCCAGTGTATTGGCCCGGGATGGGGTAACGGGCATCGAGAGTAAAGTAAACGCCTGCCAAACCCTGCCAGTTCACCCCCCCAGCAAACGACTGCATGGAGCTAACGCCGGATCACCAGCATCAGTACCCCCGGGGCCGTTTTGGGAAGATGTCAGTACAGACCTGTTTTACTAAACAGTCATAATTATATTCTTGTAGTTGATCATTATCCTCCTATGTATTTGTATATAAATTGACAGGGACGACCAGCGCGACGTAATAGAGATACTGATGCAAGCTATTCGCAGAACATGGCTCGCCAACAACCCTCTACTCAGACAACGGACCGCAATTTGACAGCCGTGAGTTTGCCAACTTTGCCGCAAGATTTGAGTTCCGGCACACCACATCCTCGCCGCTACACCCACAGAGCAACGGCATCGCTGAACGTCAGGTACGGATCGTGAAGATTTATTAAAAAGAAGAGTAATGGCAACGACGCACTTTACAGAGGATTACGCTCGCTTAGAAGCACGCCCTTGGACGCACACTGCCATCACCTGCCGAGATGCTGCTCGGAGGAAGGTGGACACCCTTCCGCGGCGCGCCTGTGGTGGGCAGCCGAACCACCGTGAGCAGCTCGAGCGGCGCCGGAACAACAACGACTCAACTTTAACGCGCGCTTTCAACGTCATACGCCTGTACGGGCGTTCGATGTTGGGGATCCTGTATTGGTCCGTAATGCGAGAGCAAACGAGTGGCAGCCCGCTACAGTCGTAGATAAGCATCACACCCCTGCATCATACATCGTACAACCAAAGCTGCAAGGGAAGTCAATCCACCCGAGACGAGTGACGGCGAAACGGCAACAGAGGACAGGATGCACACGCCTCCCGCGTGGCGGAGGGAAGCGATGCCTTTACGCCGCACCGCCCAGATGATCCGTCCTGACCCTGTAAGGACACGCTCGGGTCGTATCAGCCGCCCTCCAGAACGTCTACAGTATTAATTTGAGGCTTTTCACTTACGAACTCTGCCATGTGGGCTTTGTTGGCCTCGAATGTACGACACAAGTCAATGGCGTTATCTAGGTGAACTTTTCGTCCGAGCTAGCGTTTTTCCTGCACTTGTCTCGTGTGTAGCACGACTATTAACTGTTCAGCAAGAATTCTTTGGCCACACTTAGTAGCTCGCCAAATTTACACTTGTCGGCTTGTATCCGCGACGTTGCGATAAAAGTTGTCGTAGGACTCACTTTCATGTTGACTTCAGCTTCCTCAAGTGGTAAAGAGCCAGGACGAAAGGGTGTTTCGGTGCACCAGTGGGTCTCAAAACGATCGAGGCTTACACTTCACTCCTTTTTCTGTTTTCCGTTAAACTAAATGTTCCAATAGTTCTTATTCCAACAGGCCGACCACTAGCATAGAAGGTACGAAGCTTAGCCTCCTCGTTTTGTTCCGCAGCGGACCCATGGAAGGGACGTGGTTCACATTAGCGAAAGCGCCGGAAAGCGATGGGCAGGCCTCAGCGTCCCAGTCGAGTGCTGGCACGGTGATGCCCGTCATGCCACTCATGCTGTCCAGTGGAGTTTATTGTACGTTAATGACAGCCAGCGTGGGGACTCCTATGAGCTGCCACCATGTCATGGGCAGGGCCGAGTGAGGAGGAGCAAGGACCAAACGCATGTGTAGCTGTCAGCGTAGTGTACGAGCCAGACACGCCACGGTTTATTTTCTCAAGGTATGGGAGTGAACACGTAATCAGAAACCATTGAAGCCCGTGTAAAGCAATCCCCGAACACAATGACAACAAAGTGACTGTCGAACTGGAAAGGCATCAAACCATTAACAACTACTACTACTGCTACTACTACTATTACTCACTACTATTACGCTAATATTACTGCTACTACTGACTAGTGACTACTACTTACTTACTGCTGCTACTTACTACTACTACTACTACTACTATACTCCTACTGATACTATTTGATACTACTCTAGACTACTACTCCTACTATTACTGCGACTACTACTACTATTATACGAACTACTACTATTACTGCTACTACTACTACTATTACGCACTATACTATTTACTGCTACTATACTACTTACTACTATTACTGCCTACTACTACTATTACTGCTGTACTGACTACATTGACTGGCTACTACTACTATACTGCTACTACTATTTACTGTACTACTATACTACTACTATTACGATGTAATAACTACTACTATTACTACCTACTATTACTACTACTACTATATATTACACTCCTATTACTTACTACTATTATTACTAGTACTATGGTACTATACGTAGTATTACTAGTATATACTCGTACTATTACTACATTTATTACTGAGTACTGATTACTACTTACTACTACGACTACCTACTAATATGATAGGTACTACTATTACTAAACTATTACTACTACTACTATTACGTTACTACTCATTACTACTACTGACATTACGACTACTAGTACTATTAACTACTACTATTACTACGACGTATTACTACTACGTGATACTACTACTACTAATATGCCTCAGTAATACGACTTTACTATTACTACTACTATTACTACTACTACTACTATTACTACTACTATTCTACTACTATTATTACTAGTATATGTACTACTACTAGTAGTACTAGTACTACGGTACTAGTACTATACTACTAACTATTATTACTAGTACATTATACGTACTACATACTATGACTATAACTATTACTACTATACTATTACTATACTCACCTACTTACTATTTGACTACTACATATTACCTATAATAACATTACGACTGACGACTACTACAAGCGGTGAATACCACCTCATATTAATGTTAACACATTGTATGTAGATACGCAGTAGTAGTATTGTTTGCAGCACAGCTGCGGTTCTTACCTTTCTTTTTTAATAAAATGACGAAACACATGAACTGTAATGAAAGAAAGATGAATACCAGATAAACATTGAACATAAAATAGATGATATTCACTTAATTTCGAAGAGGATAGATACAAAATCATGTCTATGATCGAAAGAAAAAAATGGTAAAAAAAATTATGCGTATTTTTGATGAATGCTATGAACGAGGTTTTAGGATTCTGAAAGAGTAAATATAAAACCGCGGTAAAGGAATGCACCTGTCAGCTGGATGACACGTTTGAAAATCTGTAATGAAAGTGAGTGGGGAGTCGAAATGAGAGAGTTGAGTGTGGAAAACTACGCATTGTGGCTTAACCAAAGAGAGAGAGAGAGAGACGAGAGAGAGAGATGAGAGAGAGAGGAGAGAGAGAGAGAGACGAGAGAACGAGAGAGAGAGATGAGATGGATATTAGACTTGAGAGGAGTAGAGAGAGACGGAGAGAGATGATTGAAATAGTTTCTGGGAGTCCGCAAATGAACATAGTAAAGTCCTTACTGTCTTGGTACTTTAGCCTAAGGAAGATCTGGAGGGATGATTATTATTCAAGTGAGATGCATTGTACCTCCGCAACGAAGTTGGAGGGGTTATGTTTTCACCCGATCTGGTCTGTCTGTCTGTCTGTCTGTCTGTCTTGTTTGTTTAGTGTACATGGATTTCTCGAAAAGTTACTAATAGATTTGGACCAAACGGTATACAAAGCTATTTGGTAATGAAGAAATGATTTAATTTGGATGAAATCTATTGACAACTGTTTGCCATGGGCAACCATTGATGGAAATTCGGCGAGACGTATGCGATCATACTCAAGTAACATATACGTATAACTATATATATATTATATATATATATATATACTATATACTATATTATTATAATATATACTAATATATATATATAATATATAGCTATTCAATATATAATAGATATATATATTTTACTTTGTTTTTTTTACTTTTTTTTATCGAATCACACACTGATATGCAGAGCAACCAGATTGATGAATATTCGGGCGGAGGTATGCGCTGTACTGAGTGCCCCCACACTAGTTGATTTAAGGCGGTGACTCGCCGAGCACAGAACAACAACTACTAAAATAGCAAAACAACAACTAAAAAAACACAAACAACACCCATACTACTACTACCTACTACATTACTACTCCATTACTACTTACTACTACTACTACTACGGCAGCAGTAACAAGCACTAAACTGGCGACTAAAAAATATAAAACAAAAGACTAATACGTAGCAGACAATCTCTCATAGGAGGAGGAGAGAGGAGGAGGAGGAGGAAGAGGAGAGAGAGGAGGAGGGAGGAAAAAAGGACAGGAAGAAAAGTAGGAGTGAAATAGAGGGGGGGGGGGGGGCACTCAGAGAGAGCGCATTACCTATCCGCCGGAATATTCAGTACAATATCTAATATGAGCTATTTATATATGAGTATCGCATAATAAGATATAAAGCAGCATATATATCATTATCTATTAGGATATATATTGTGCATGTATGCACTCAGTAGAGGCCATGACCTCCAGCGAATATTTAATCAATTGGTTGCCATGGACAACAGTTGTCAATAGATCTGATCCACAAATTGTAAATCAGTTCTTCCGTATACCACAATAGACTCTGGGTATACGAGTTGGTCCAAATCTATTCATAAACTTGTCGAGAAAATCCTAGTACATGATAAACAAAACAGACAGACAGCATAGAGACAGTACAGCCTAGTGGTGTGAAAACATATACCCCTCCAAACTTCGTTTGGGTGGAATCGGTAACTATATATGAAGAAACTGATTAAGATAAGGACAACAAGGCAAGTAAGATGGCAAAGAAGAGCAGGAAAAGAACGATGGACATAAATACTCTCCTCTCTCTCGTTTTTCTTTTTTTTACGACGACTCGCTCGAGAGATGGGAAGCATTAAGAGCCCCCTCCTCCAAAACCAGGCCAAGACAAGGAATGCGAATGTACAAAGGAACAAAGGGCAGAATGCAACTAGGGAAGCGATGGAGGCTCAAGGGCAAGGGTGCGGAGCTAGAGACAGGGGGCCAGCGAGTCTTCGTCAGGAGGGCGGATGTGCCTTTAGAAGCCTCAAAGTGTGGCGACTTGCGCGAGGTCAACACAGGAAACATGACTTGCCTGTCCAGATGAAAAAAAAAAACTCAAATGAGAAAAGAAATGTTAGTCAGCTTGATTTTTGATATCACGGATAGAGTGAAGGGTAAGCGGTGAAAGGGGGGTTGGGATTGAAGAGAAAGGCGGGAAGGGGCGGGGGATGGAAGAGAAAGGATCGACGGAAGGGGCGGTCGGGATTGAAGCGGCAAGCGAGGGAAGGGGAAGTGGACGTATGTGAAGGGAAAGGGAGGGAGGAGAGGAAGGATTGACACAGTTTGGCGGGAGGGAAGTGAGAGGTCGGGAGGCATATGTACCAACTGTATACTGCAGGGGGGGGGCGGGTGCTGGTTTGTCTTCCTCCGATTCAAGTGTGGGAAACATTCAGAGTTTTAAGGAGACCCAAAGAAAACGAGCGCGAAACAACACACCGTATGTGAAGTAAGTTGCTGTTAACAACTGTCCTACGTAAGCTAAGTCTGTGGGCTGCTTATATGTTATTTGTTGTGTATTTACATGTATTTGAAGATAATAGCAGGCAAACGGGGCGCAAAAGGCGTAAAAAGTATGTTTACGGGGATAAATTAGCTGGGAACGCCTCAAATAGAGAATTTCAAAACATTTTTGTGTAATTGGTATTGCACGCTCTTTGAATGAGTAAACATTTTAAGAGCTCCTTTGTAAATCAACTAATCTTCTAGGAAAAACAACTTCATTTATATTTAAAACATCGAAACCATAGCATTGTTAAACATAGTAATATCTCCTTTATATATTCATATTGCTTCATCCATTACTGAACTATCAATCAATGTGCATTGGAATAACTTTATGACTTTAATTTTAAATGTGACAACTATATTGTCTATTATCTTAGTTCATCTGGCAAATCATTCCAGGCAAGACATCCTGAATATACTACCAAACCTTTTGATGATCTGAGCGTGTTGTGGCGGTCGTAATAGGCTTCGATTCCCTTAAATGTTGCTATGTACGCTTGATACTCGTCAAAAAGTTATACAGTGGGAGCTTTATCTATTATATGTACAAACACACTGTAGCAGCTCTAGACTTTATGGATGTCCTGTAACTGTAGCATTTAAGTTCTGAAAATAAAGGATCGGTATGCGTCTCTGAAAACCTACCCATGGATATTACTGCTGACAATTCTTTTGCAATAACAATAAGGCTGAGTGATGGTTTTCAATGCAGAGCCCCAAGCAAGATTACAATATGAAAATAAGGGTAGACTAAACTGTTGTAGTACAACATTATAAATTGCCTCTCTAGTCAGTTATCCTTTATCTTATAAATAAATCCCTACTGACCTAGATATTTTATTATACATAAAGAACATGGGATTTCCACAGCAGTTTGTATCGTCAATGATCAAAACGTGCTTAAAAAAAAATAAAAAACAAAAAAAAAACAACTAGAAAAATTTTTTTTGATTGAACAAACTAATTCTTTCCAATAATATGTTTCTTATTCTTATTGCATTGTCTTGGGTGTGATATATTTATTGCCTGCAAATATGATATAATGAGTCTCTGTACATTTAGATACTCTATTGGATACAAGCCACTTTGATACTTTACACACGTTGCTTGTCATTCAAATTTCAGCTGTAAAATTTGGAGGTCATGGCTCTGAAGTGACACAAATGGTAGTATCGTCAGCAAAATTAATATGACTTTCAAATATATGTCAGTAGACTGGACAAATCATTAACTATACTTAAGAACAGAGAGGGTCCTAAGGTAGATCCCTAGTGGAACACAGTTTTATATTCTATTGTCAAGCTCTTATACTCATTAGACTCTGTTAATTGCTTCTTCCTGTTAAATAACTCTCAAACCATCGCAATAATTCATTTCTGACGCATAAAATTTCAACTTTTTTAATAATATATCATGATTAATTGTGTCAAAGGTTTCTTTAAATCTAAAAAGCAGACCATTGGGTTGGTGCCCTTATCGTTGTTCTGTAGATGCTATTATTAATTTCACGGTGTGATGCTTGTAGAGAAAGTTTTTTGCCCTGAACCCAAAAATTGATCTTTAGACAATATTATTATTTATGTTTAAGAATTGATAAATCTATCATACATAGCCCTTTCTATAATCTTACTAAATAGTTGACAGTATTGATATAGGACGAAGTTTGAGGACTGTAACATATCTCCCCACCTTTATAAACAGTATGATTTTAGCTCTTTCAAAATACTAGGAATATGCCACACTGAAAGGAAATATAATTAATTTGATAGGATAGGGATGTTATTGATACAGTGAGTTTTCATAATTTTGAAATGAATGTTATCATGACCTGGGCAAAGAAGCTTTAATTGTTTGACTATACTCGTAACCTCCTCAGGGGTTGTGGGATTTAAACCATAAACGGAAAAATAACCACGTAGATTATTGCAGAGATGACACTCAGATGCTGGGAAATTTGCATCTAATATGTCCTATGAAGAAAATATGAGTTAATTTCATTACAATAATGCAGTGGGTTCAGATATCACTTACCATTCACCACGAGTGCTTAATAATGGTTTCTTATTTGCTTTACTTGTAAGTATGTCATTAATATACTCAATTTTTGGCTGTACGAAAGCTGATTTCGATTGACAATTTATAATATCTTTCCTCGCAGAATCTGAATTTCTGTTAACCATATTTCGATCCATATTTCATATACTCCTCTCCGTATGTCAGTGGCCTCTTTGAAAATTTTTATAAAGTTGATGTTCCCCTTTTGTTTAATAAAACTTGTAATCCCTTTGTATCCATGGTACATTAGTTGTTTTTATGAGATTAGATTTAAAGTCTACATAGCACATGCTTATTCGTTGCTCGTGTCACACAATCTGTAAATTGTTTAAAGTTCTTACTTACTCATTACTAAACTCACAATGCAATTAGAAAATGCCTCTAAGGAGATGGCATAAATCTCTAGTGTTACATTATTGAAGTCCCTTATTAGGTGATTTTTTCTTTGAGTATAATTTTCTATTTTCTATGAGCAGATGATGAATGGCGCAAAGTGATCTGTTACATCAGTGATAATATTCCGGATTTGTAAACAGATTTAAATGCATTTGACCAGATCTGGATCAAAAAGTGAGGCACCCTGAGATGTATTGTAGTGGGCGTTTATTAATACATAATAAAACCATGCCAATGAAGTAAACTGTATTAATCCTGAATACCTTTATTAGTATTCAAGTTCAATAGATTAATAGTTATGTCACCTAAGAGATAACAAAGTTTTTTTGACAATTTGATTCTCCCAAGAACCTCCTCCAGTAAACTATTTAACACACCCATATCAGAATTCTGCCTACGGTAGACACACACACTATATATGGTGCCGCAGTTCACACTCAACAAAAGAGACTAAAAAAAATCATTATTGGACACTTATTTCATTAATAATCTTACACTTTATAGTATACTTGATATAAATGGCAAACTCCTCCTCCTTGACCGATTTCTATTCTCGTAAACATACCGAAAACCCCTTATTCTGTATAAAGCTCAATTTCACTTACAAAGTCTCGTTCACAAAAAACAAAGAAACTCATTCAGAAAGATGGGACTCAAATGACAGTCAATAAATTCATCTAGATGCGGGGTATGCCTCGGATATATACATTAGAATGATATCTATATAGCTAGTTACCAATAAAGGGCAGAAACTCTCTGGTGATAATAAAAATGTTTCTGATATAGAATCAGAGATTCCAAACCGCCGTCATCATTGGAGCATGAAAGTCCCGGATCACGAGAAACTTCAGAGGCACCATAGGGGACAATAAACTTAATTGATTATTAGTAATAAATGACATAACGATCTTCATTGAATTTATATCAAATAACTCATTAAACTGGATTGTCTTCTATCTCAGAAAAGGCGCAATATATACATTGAAAAATTAAATATTACACAAAATCAAAACATTAGTCTTAAATTTTTTTTGTTCTTAATTAAATTTTTTTTTTTTTTTTTTTTCTTACTTCTTCGTGATAGCAGCAGTCCTCATAGTCTTGATTCCTGCTCTGATCCAGTCCCCCACAGCACCAACAATCACCCCTGTCACAACAACTGCGTAGGCTGTGAGATGCAAGCAGTAGAAGTACACAGCAGGGGTGGTCAGCAGCGGCAGGAAGGGAGGCTGTAGCGGCAACGGGTAGAGGGATCCCTCCGCACGTGCAGCGTCTAACGGTCTTATCCCTCCTCTCCCCTGGAAACCTGAACTTGGTGGACTGAAGTGTATGCATATTTTCCCTGTCGCCGGGCTCTTCGAATTCCTCTCTCTAACTCTCTCTCTCTCCTCTCTCTCTCTCTCTCTCTCTCTCTTATCTCTCTCTCTCTCTCTTCTCTCTCTCTCTCTCTCATCTCTCTTCTCTCTCTCTCTCTCATCTCTATCTCTCTCCTCTCTCTCTCTCTCTCTCTCTCTCTCTCTTCCTCTCTCTCCACTACTCTCTCTCTCTCTCTCTCTGCTACTACTCTCTTCCTCTCTTCTCTCTCTTCATCTCTCTCTCTCTCTCTCTCTCTCTCTATCGCTCTCTCTACTCCTCTCTCTCTACTCTCTTCTCTTCTATCTCTCTCTCTCTCTCTCTCTCTCTCTCTCGCATCCTCTCTCTCTCTCTCTCTCTCTCTCTCTCTCTCTCTCTCCTCCTCTCTATCTCTCTCTCTCTCTCCTCTCTCTCTCTCTCTCCTCTCTCTGCTACTCTCTCTCTCTCTACTCGCTCTCTCTCACTCTCTCTCTTCTCTCTCTCTCTCCTCTCTATCTCTCTCTTCTCTCCTCTCTCTCTCTCTCTCTCTTCTCTCTACTCTCTCTCTCTCTCTCTACTCTCTCTCTCCTCTCTCTCTCTCTCTCTCTCTCATTTCTCTACTCTCTCTCCTCTCTCTTATCTCTCTCTCTACTCTCCTCTCTCTCTCTACTCTCTCTCTCTCTCTCTCTCTCTCTCCTCTCTCTCTATATATATATAGTATCATATATATCTATAGTATAAATATATAGAGTCCAATGCACTTATTGGTCCCCAGTAGTGACATGAACGTTGATGTAGACACGCAGATCGCAACCGTGTGGAATAGTCATTATTATACCCCCCGTGCTCAACTTATTTGTCCCTGTAAGATTTGTTAAAGTAATCGTCCGACCATTTCATCATTCGATTAAGCGTCAAAATATATGCCCATGATCGAGTATATCAACAATAGTTGTCACATTTTGCATCGCAGTCACCCGTTTTTAAAATGATCCGCATTCAAAATCTGTAAATTCCCGTGCTCTCAAAAAACCAACTGTTTATCAGAGGACGACGCACATGGGTCGGCGACGTCACAAAGGGAGCCTCCGCAGTACCGCTGATAATATTGTGCGGAGACTACTAGAAAATGTAGATTTTGTACCCCCCGCCATTTTTGGGTGTTTCTGAATATTTTTTTATGTGCAGATGTGGCATGTACTTGCATCCGTGTGTGCGTGCAGCGTGGTGGGCTGTGGGAGTCTTTACCGAGGAGCTTAGCACCCCATTGCAAACTGTGGGGCGGCACGATATATGTGTGCAGCGGCGGCAAGGCGGGGAGCGGAGGTAGTAGCAAGGCCACGAGCTGAGAGGGCGCAGTACCTGGCTGACACCAGCCAGCTCCCGTCGCTCCAAAGGTCTGCACACATAGTATCGTCGCTCGTGTGGGTTGTGAAGGAGACGTGCTAAGCTCTGCGGGAATGGCAGCTTCTTTGCACAGGCCCAGGCAGGATGCAAGTATGTGCCGGCTGCTCCGAGCAAAAAAATATACCGAAGCACCAAAATTCTCCCAAGTACTACATTTTCTCAGAGTGCTCCGTGTGGCTGTGTCGTGGCGGGGCCACTGACTCTATATAACAGGATCGCGGAAGCCTGGCCAGCACTGCGTTCCAACTGTCGCCATCTGTCGGAACAAACAAAGACCTTGTTGTCTGTGGCTCGCATTGCTGTCTATCTGGTTTTATCGCCTCGTCATGCCAAGTTGGCTTGCTGCCCTGGCTGTGTTTTTCACCTGGGTTATGCCAAGCTGTGTGCTAGTCCTGTACAAACAGACCAGGACCTGGAAGTGGCAAATCTTTCCACCTGTGAGTAACCCCACACAGTCCACACACACACACACGCACCCACCACACACACACCCCCAAACACACACACCACCCACCACACACACACCACACCACCACACACACCCACAACACGCACCCACCACCACCACACACGCACCCACCACACACAAAAGCACGCACCCACCAACACCCACGCACCCCCCACACACACCCAGACACCCACACCCACAACCACAACACACACACACCCCCCACCAGCCATCCATCTTAAACCCCATCTACCCATTCCAGTCATCCACCTACTAGTTAAAAAAAAAAATATAGGTGGATATGGTATACTTTTTTTTATATAGGTAGATATAGATATAAGTATATTTTTTTATACTTGTTAACAATTAGTGGGGAACGGAAGCAGACCTGAGTGGGGTTTATGATACAAATGATCATCTAATAAGCGGTGCTTGTTCAAATTTGAGATAGCATTATTTTGCGAAGAAAAAAAAAAAGGAAAAAAAAAAGTATACCTTGGGGTTAAAGTTAGGTTAGGTTTCTTAAAACCCTATAAGGGCTAGGTTAGGTTTCATTAAAACCTTAAGGTTAGCTAGGTTGGGTTTCTTTAAAAAACCTATAAGGTTAGGTTAGGTTTCATTAATATTATTATTTTTTTTTTGGGGGGGGGGTTGGCGTAAAATAAACTATCTCCATTGCAACAAGCACCTATTGTGGGGCCAAGAAAAAAATAGTTGAGTCTCTTAAAAACGACCGCGAAACTCGGGCCATTATTACCCAAAAAGTTGTTCGTAGTCTAAATGAAAACCATAGTCGTTTTACATCAGCCAGAGTTTAACTTGACTAAATAGAGTTACGTAACGACCACCAGGTATGTACGAAAATACTCAAAATCAGTGTACGAAACTAATACTTTCAATTCAATATACCTTTAAATTTAAAAAAGGTTTTTTGATTAGGCCAAAGGTTTTTGATTAATTTAAATTCCTTGTAATCCCCGAGAGTAGCTTCTATGGACCACTGTGGCCCGCGCCGTACCCGTGGCCGCGCCGCGGTACGGGGCTGACGCCGTTATAGTGGACGAGAACTGCGCGTTCGCTCATTAGGTCAGACACAACACCCCTCGGTGGTTCGCTCATTAGGTTGTACACTGCACTCTTAGCCTCTCACTTTTCCACATACACCCCACCTGTCACTACACACTTTTACGGCCTCGCAACACACCTGTCAATACACACCTGTACGGCCTCGCAACACACCTGTCACTACACACTTGTACGGCCTCGCAAGACACCTGTCATACACACCTGTACGGCCTCGCAACACACCTGTCACCACACCTGTACGGCCTCGCAACACACCTGTCACTATACACCTGTACGGCCTGCAAGGCACCTGTCACTACACACCTGTACGGCCTCGCAACACACCTGTCACTACACACCTGTACGGCCTCGCAAGACACCTGTCACTACACACCTGTACGGCCTCGCAACACACCTGTTGTCTGTGGGATCACCGTAAATAAATGAATGGAAGGTTCGACGATGCACTAGGTTGGAAGTAGTAGTAGTAGTAGTAGGTTTTAATAGTAGTTGTAGGTGGAAACAGTAGTGGGAAAGGTGGAAATAGTATTCGGGTAGAGTGGGTTTGGAAATTTAAAGTATTTAGTAGGTGGGTTAATATAGGCTATCACATGCCAGCAGCCAAAACCCACCCATCCCGGCCGGAATGTATTTGTTTTGGTTATTTAAAGGGAAGGGGGCTGGTGACTTCATTTTTTCTGGCCCCAAGCTGGGGCCCAAAATCCGCGACCCAAATTTTTTAAAAAAGATCAGTGGGGGGGCTGGGGGTTTAACCTTTGTGTTTTTCGCCAGAAATTTTCGCCCCAACGGCGGAATGGGCTGTTTTTTTTTTCCCGCGCTTTTTAAAAAAGTCATTTTTTTTGGGGAAATAAGGCGTGAAAATGAAAAATTTTTTGTGGTTTTAGGTTTTTTGAATGTATTCAAATAATTATCCCAAAAAAAAAAAAGGGGTTTGGGACGATTACTTTAACCCCTTTTTTCACAAAAAAAAATTTCCCCTTTTGAGGAAAAAAAAAAAAAATTATAACAAGTTTTTATTGCCCCTCAAAAGAGATACTTTTTTTAAAAAGGGAATTTCACAATGTAGGGAAAATACAATTTTTTAACTTTTTGGGGCCCTGCAAAATAACCAAAAAACTCGGGCTTAAATTTGGTTTACGAAAATTTTAAAAAGGGAATCTTTTGTTTAAAAATTTTGGGGCCAAATTTTTTTTGGCCCCAGTTTTTGTTTGACACTTGGTTCCTATAGCTTTCGTAGGTGCGGTTTCACAAAATCGGATTTATTTTTTACGATATAGTTTTTGAAACTCTATTGAGCCGTTCTCAGCAAATTATCCCCCGGTTAAAATTTTTTTTACCCCTTTTTGGGGCCGTTTGTCCCTTTTTATCTTAACAATATATGTAAAACACAAAAAAATAAACATATAAAAAACCGGGTTATTTTACGTAGGCCCAGAGTAAAAGCAAATTATTTCCCACCTTTACGGTGTTTTGTTTTCCCGCCCCCTGTTGTTTTTTTGGGCCCTCCTTAAACCCAAAATTTTACCACACTTGAATGGGTTTGCCTCCCCAGTTAAAACTTTTGGGAATATCCCGGTCCGGGGGTAAACGGGGTCCTCACCCAAAAAAAGGGGCTCTAAGGGTAATGCCACGGAGATGACCCCCGAATGCCACGCGCAGCTTTGGTATGCCCCCTTTATTCCCTTAAAAACCCCCCGTGTTGGCATTGCGGGGGGGGACAGGAAAAAGGGGGACTTTGGAAAACGGGGGGGTTAAGATGAAAGGGAAAAGGGGAACTCGAACCACGTAGCGGGCAAAGGGAGGGGGGAGTGGGGGGGCGGGATGGGTTTGAAGAAGGGGGTTTGGATGGGGACAGAGGTGACAAAAAGAAATGTTTTAAAAGTATTGGTTTTGGGGAGAAATCAGAACTGAAAACCCCGGGGAGGGAAAAGTAGGGGCGGGGTTTTCCCGCGTAGGGTTCGATCCTTTTAAATTTGGCCCTTTAAGAGCGGGCCCTTTTTTTGAAGTAGTGGAAAAATTTTTAAGGGATCCAAAGGGGAGGGGCCCAGGGGTTTCCGTAAGCCTTTTATTCTGGTATAAAAAACGGGTAAGGGCCGGGGACGAGGAGCAGTTTTAAATGGGCCCCTGAGAAACAGGGGGGTTGACTAAAGTAAGGGGCCCTTTGAAGGGCGCGCGCTGTTCCCGGGGGTTTGCCCAACGTCCCAGTTTTGGTTTACGTAACCAAAGGGACTGGGTGTGTTTGGGAAGCATGCAAAAAAATTGTGTAAAACCCTGTTTGGTGGAAAAATCAATTATCCATGGGAAAAGAGAGGAAAAGAAAAATTTGTGCACAAAAGAAGAATTAAAAAGGGCCAATAAAAGAAAAAATAGGGAAAAATACCGCGCAAAGGTGGGGTCACCCCAAAGGGAAGGAATAAAAACCCAAAAATTGATAAAGGAAAAAAAGAAAGGGACCCCCCGTTCTCCCCCTAAACCCGTGGGCAGATATTATTTTTAAATTTCACATTTTTTTCCCCAAAAAATATTAATTATTTAATAACTAATCACTTTTCTATCTATCTTCCATTCTATCCCCTTTATCTATCAAAAATCAACCCTACTATCTATTATCTATTACAAATCTATCTATCATTTTATCTCCCCCATCAAATCTTTTCTATCTATCCAATTATTTTTCTATATTTTATCTCTTTCTCTCTTTTCCTTCTCCCCTCTTTTTCTTTTCTCTCTCTCTCTCTCTCCCCTTCTCTCTCTTTCCCTCCTCCTCCTTCTTTTCCCCCCTCCCCCTCTTTCTCTTTCCCCTTCCTTTTCTCACTTCTTTCTATTAAATCTATCTAATCTATCTACCCTTTTCTACCCCATCTATCTAAAAATCTATCTACCTTTTCAATCTATCAAATCTATAATCAATGATCATTATTTTCCGAACCTTGTCCCCCCCAAAAAACCTTGGGGTCCTTTTGGGGCCCCAATCTGTTGGGCATGTCTTTGGGGGGAATCGGGAAACCCTTTTATTTATTTTTTTTGGCCTTTTTTTCTAACCCAAAAAACCCATGTAAATAGAAATGATAAATGATGAGGGCTTGTGAGAGTATAATAACAGCAAAAACCCCGTAATAAGGGGGCTTAGGGGGTGGGGGGGGGGCAGGGGAGACCTTTAAAACAAAAAGGGGGGTGGGGGAGGGGCTGTGGGGGGCGGGGAACACGGGCCCGGTAAAGGGGGTGGGGAAGCAAGGCCGAAAATATCGGGGCGGGCGTGAAAAAGGGAGGGGGGGAAACGGGGACGGAGGTGATAAAAGGGTGCAATCAAAACCCCCAAAACCCCCAAAAGTGACCTTCTCCCCCAAACCCTTTTACTGCCCCCCCTTTAATTTTCTCAAAAACGACCGAGTTGCCCCCTTATCTGGGACCCTTGATCTTTCCCCTCAAGCTAAACCCCACGGGCCCGACCCCCCTTCCCACGGTGCCAAAGAGACCGGTAAAGGGTTTCCCCGCCCCGCCGCCCCAAATTTTCAAACTGCCCACAAAAAATCAGCACGAACCCATTTTCTCAGAAAAAATTGTTTTTTAAAACCTTCTCCGGGTCATATAAAAATCGTGGACACATATTTTCCGAAAATATAACTCTAAGAAAAAAAACTTGGTGGATATTAAGAGAATCGTTAATTTGCCATCAGCGAAAGAAAAAGAAAATTTGGAATAGCATCGTTTAAAAAGCAAAATTTAGGGGTCCCCAGGTGCCCAACTCACCTGCCTTTGGACGGTGTTTTTTTGAAAACGCCCGGGAGATTATTAAAACCTTATTTCTCCCGGGTTTAAACAAAAAAAGCAGATTGTATATTTTTATAAGTTTTTAAATCGGGCACCACAGCCATCAGCCCCCTCCATCACTAGCAGCACCACCATAAATTAACAGAAAACAACCCCTTCCACCACCCAGAAACTTCCCCAAAACCAAAACCTTTAATTTTTTTTTCAAAGGGGTGTGGAGGCATTCCAAAAGGGCTCGAGAGGACGGATTAAAAAAGAAAAAAATATAAATCTTTAAACCCCAAAGGAAGGGTTAGATAAAAAGGGGGAGAAAAGGAAAAAATAATTCCCGGAGCCTTTATGATTTCCCCTTTTAACCAAAACCCTACGGCTTCTCCCTCCGTCCGAGAGGCGACACAACGACGACGGGGCGCAGCTCCCTTCTGCAAACTGGCGCAGAAAAGAAAAAAACCAAACCAGGACGGAAAAAGGAGAAAAAAAATTTTTAATATCCCCTTTGGGCCGGTTGGTGGCCTTTTTGGGCGGGCGCCCTGTTAGGTGGGGGGGGGGAGGAGGAGGAGGAGGAGGAGGAGGAGGAGGAGGAGGAGGAGGAGGAGGAAATAGGAGAACGGAGAATACAAGTCAACTCATTGAATCAGAAGAAGAAAAAAGAGTTGAGATGAGAAAAATGTGGATTACATATATAGGATGATGATGAACGCCAACAAAGCAAAGTGTATGAACAAAAGCCTAATTGCTTTATATATCTTACATTGTAATGAAAATGCCTTGTGACTACTTATGCGTTTATTAGTATTATGTCCCATAACTTACTTTCTTATCCGACTTTTATTTGCGAACCGTTTTGCTCCTTGAGATGCTGGTTAATTTGCTGACTTTGCTCCGGCTCGAGACCAGTTTCTCCTTCTTGTTTGCTAGATGTAGGAGGGTGTGAAATGGGTGAGGATATCATGGCAGTACGTCTGGAATATAAGGTGCGAAAGGGAAGAGAAAGGATCTTGGTGATAGTGTGTTACATGACAGTGGAAGGAACAGGAGCGAGAGCCGAGAATGAAAGGAAGTATAGAATTGTGCAAAGGTTTGTAGAACAGAATAGAAGTGAAAATGTGATTGTGATGGGAGACATGAATGGTCACATTGGTGTGTTAGGAGAGGAAGTAAATGGAAATGGCCAATTGCTGCTTGACTTTGCAGAGGAGAATGAATTAGAAATTTTGAATGTGACCCTGGCTGAAGGAAGAGTGACCTGGAGTGGAAGGGAGAATGAATCTGCCATTGACTTTATGTTAGTGAACCGGAAGGCTAGAGAACGGGTGAGAAGTATGTGGGTGGATGAGGAAAGGACAATCGACGTAGCGAGTGACCATAACGTCATGGTAATGGAGTATGAGTGTTTGAAGGAAAAAAGAGTGAACGTGAAAGAGGAGAGGAATGGACGTTGGAAACTTAGAGATGCAGACTGGGATTATTTCAGAGAAGTGGTGAGTAATGAGGACTGGAAGCTGGGAGAGAATGGTTTGAGGGCTGAGACAGGTGTGGATGAGATGAATGAGAGATTGTTAAGGAAGCTTAACAAAGGGGCAAAAGAGAGCATAGGCAGAACAAGTAAGAGAGCAAATGGCAGGACAAGAAATTTGGGGGAAACAATAATCGAAAAGGCCAGGAAAGAAGGAAACAGAAAATTGGAAGTGTAGAGTCTAGAAAGAATAGGTCAACAGTGAAGCAAAAAGTAGAGTATGAAAGGGCGGGAAAAGAGATAGAGAAAGCAAAAGGAGGTGAAATGTTTGGTGGGGAAAGGAAAGATAAATGAAGAGAGAAAAGGTCAGAGAATTAGGGAAAAGGTGGGGAAGGGGGTGGGAAGGTATAAGTTCTTGGAGGAAAGGGAAGTAAGCTACAGGAAATGTGAAGAATAGTGGTAAAGGGCAGGCACTAAGGGAAAAAGAAATGGCCAGGCTGTAGAAGACTTCTGGAAAGATTTTGGAGGTGGAATAGCCGATAGTGATTAGGGAACGCCCCTTTTAGGAGGAAAATAGAGGAAATGATGGTGAAGAAATTAAATGGATGAGTTTGAAGGTTGTAAAAAACAAAAAAAGGGAAAGGGGCCCGGGAAGGGGAGGGTATCCCGAATAATTTATAAGGGGGAGGTGGGGGATAATTGAGGGAATGCATGAGTTGTTGGACAATGGAGAGAAAAAGGGTGCCTGGTGCCTGGAATGACAGTAGAGTACCCCATACATAAGGGGGGAAACACAAGATAGAAGGAGAAAAAAATTTAAGGCCCAAGCGGTATGTACCGGTAGAGATTTTCTGTGGGTACTGAAGAAAGACTAGGTAAAGTTGGGGGAAAGAAAAAAGGTGAGGGGTAAAGAGCAAAGGATCAGAAAAGACAGGAAGGTGAGGACAATATTTTTTGTAGTAATAAAGTGATTGAGAGAACGGGAAGGGGGGAAGAAAAAAATATCTACCCTTTTCTATATTGAAAAGGTATGACGAGTGGATAGGAAATGCTATGAAGGTTTGGGAGACATTGTCATGAGTGGAAGGTTGTTAAAATAAAAGCATTGTAGGAACAACGGGCCCAAATTTTCGTATGGAGACCTCGAGACTGGATGGGTGAATAGTAAAAGGATAAACAGGGCTTGCCTTTCTCCTCACTTTTTTGGTTTTTATTGAGGGAAAAAAGGCAGTGAGAGTGAACGTACAGTCTGGGTGTGAAAATTGGAGATGGTGTTAGTGTACTGATGTATCAGATGATTGGGGATCCCTTTGTGAAAACCCATGACTCAAAGATCTGAATGCTGTGTGGTATGGAAGGGGCTTCAAAGTTTTGGGTCAGTAAGGGGAAGATCAAGTGTTGGTGGTGAATGGGATGACTCTGATGATGACAGTTTGGATGGTGGGGGGGAATGAAATAAAGAGAACGAAAAAGTAAAGTACTGGGTATTTGGGTTTGGGTGATAAAGGCTGGAGAAACTAAAAATGAGAGGATAGTAGAGCCAACATGGGTTGGAAGGTAGGCAGTGTGGGAAGATGTCGGGCCACAATATGAAGTGGGAGGACTAGGGGAAGGGTGGCATCCCCAGCATTTGTTTTCCCGGGAAACAAAGGGTGGGGTTTGGGAAGGGGTTGGCAGTTGGGAAATAACACGAAAAAAGCGGAGAATGCATTTGGAGCCAATAGGATGTGGCAGTGGAAGCGATTAAAGGAGACATGGGGTGGAGCACGTTCAAAGAGGATGCAAAAGGGGGGACTGAGGTACAAGGGTAGACTGCAACGAAGGAGAAGCAAATGGGGAAGCAAAGGGTTTGGGGCTGGAATAGTATGGGAAGTGGTTTAAAACTCAGTAAAAGTGGAAAAATGGGCAGGTGAAGGAATTTGTGACAGGGGTGATGAGACATGGAGTATGGCGATCAAAAAGGAAAAAAATAGGGGAGTGGAAGGAAAAGGGAAGAGAATGGCTAGGGGAATGAGTAGAAATCAACATGGAATGGTACGGAGGGAAAAGGGCCAGCCACGGTATAAAGGTTTTATGGTGGTATGGGGGCCTACTCTTTAAACCAGGCAAAGTCGCTTGGGGGTAAAAAGTCGTATGTACGTGGAAAATGATGGCACAAGGGGTGTAGATTGTGAGGAGTGGATGAAAAGGGGAGATTGTGCTGGAATGTGAACGGTATGAGTAGGGTAGAAAACAGAGTTTTGGGGGTATGGTAGGAGAGGTCGGAGTGGAAAATGGCGAGAGATGAGAGACAGGAAGTAAGGGGTACCGCGGGGGTTTTGTGCTGAGTGAGGAGTGACAGTCGTGTGTTGAGAGTGAAAAAAAATTCTTGGAGAACTCTTTTAGAGCAGTAGGGAGAGCATGAAAAGGCAGGGGCCCCCCCAGTGAGGGGGGCCCCCATGAATGTGATGCAGAGAGAGGAAGGAGGGGAAAAAAAAAATCCCTGTTTTGCTTCCCCCTTTTGCTTCTCTCCCAACAGATTAATGTGGGGAGAACGCCGGGCCAAAAGGGTTCCCGAAGCTCTGCGGGGACTCCCAAAACAAATCAAGAGATCATTGTCGCGCACTTACAAAAGCTTGCCCCTTTAAAAAACTCGCCGACGTTAAGTTGGCGAAAATTGGGCTCCTCATCCCCCCTTCCCAAAGCCGGGATTTTGGGTGAGGTTTTTGGTGTTGGGGCTTTAGACGGATCTTGGAGTTGGGATTTTCACCCAAAACCCAACATCTCAGCCAAACCCGTGCGTTCGGAAGCGGGAGTGAAGGGGCCCCATTTTTGCCAACTTAACGTGCGGCGATTTTTTTGTTATAGTGTCGTCAGTGCGCCACGTCTCAGCCATTCACTTTTAAGACAGTCAGGTGGGCCGCCGCTAAGTAGGTAATCACCAGGTGCGCGGCCACCAATGAGGGAACGCCATGTATGGAACAACTATCACTTATGAGGGGTGCCAGGTAGGAGGGCGGCAGGTATGGGGTGCCAGGTATGGGCCGCCTAGTGAGGGGCCACCAGGGGAGGGAGCAACCCACGGCCATAAATTAGTGACGGCAGAATTCTGCCGCTGTCATGCGATGTGACGATGGCCGCCAGACAGGGCTGAGGCATCGCGCGAGTTTCACCTACACTTTTAATGGCTATTCTAAACGATGGAAAAAAAACAGATAGATAGGTAAATAGAGCAATAGAAAGGGCTAAATGGAGGGAAAAACAAAAGTAAATAAATAGCTACAAGTGCTGCTCAAAGGAGGTTGAGCCCTAACCACACAACCCCGTCTTATAAGAATTTGCATAATGTTTTTTTCCTCTGATAGTTACGGTGATAACAAAATGTAAACGATGGAGTCGTGGGATAACACCCTCGCCGGTCCCAAACATCTCATTACCAGCCGATAAAGGAAATTTTTGCCGATTGCCTGGCTGAGAGGGGAATGGAAAAGACATTTGTACTGTAAAGAGAACAGACAAAAAAAAAAATTGGTTTGAGCTTCAAAGAAAACTGCAAACTGTCTAATCTAAATTTTGAAGCGATCGAAATCCGGAAAAATGACGAGAGGGGGCCGTTGTTCCCGGTGCAGAAAAATAGTCAGTCTCGGGCGGGGGGGTGTGGGGGCCGCAGGGGGGGTTTTTTGCAGAATGAGATAAGGGTATGTGGAGGGGGGGCGCACGGCGAGGGCTGTAAGGACATGCTCAAAGTTTCCTTCGATGGCTATTAAAAGGAGCCTTTGCGTGGGGGGAATTGTGGGAAAAAATAACAAAAATAAGGCGGGTGGGGGTTATGAGCTCAAAAAGAAGTTTAGCAGATAAATGGTTTTCCCGGGAGGCTTCAGGAACAAACGGGGTTTAAGCTGTATGTACCGCAGAGCAAACGCGCATTTTTTTTCATTGCATTTTTGTAACGCAAACCGGAAGTATGGCGAGGAAAAGGGGAAGGCACCGTTTTGTAGCAGTTCGCCACAGCCATAAGGACTGGCCCGCGCGCTGGGCGGGGGGAACATGAGGTGATGGGGAGGGGGGGCACAGCTCAGAGCGCAAGATTTGCCAGTTTTGTAAAAAAGCACGGGAGATAAGGTATTTATAAAGGGCCGCAGGTTTTCCGTGGTGCAGAACGTAGGATAAAAAGTGTCCCGTGTGTGTTTCCCTGCGTCCCTCCCACCCACACGCGACGTGGTGTTGTGATCGTGCAGGGGAGAAAGGGAATCAGAGAAAGATTAAAAAGTTGGTAATAGAAAATGAGTAAAACCATTTTCACACCGTTAACAAATGCCCCAATGCTCCTGTATGAATATGGTTGAATATATCACTTTCTCCTTTTTACGGAGAAACGGGGGATGTTCCATGTTAGTCCATGTTACGGGGGATGGAAGGTGCAATGCCTGCTGCATATTAATATTCAGGTTTTTTTTGGTTTATGTGAGGGTCGAGGCAGCTGGGGAGTGAAGCCCCCTCAGGGTCTTCAACAGACAAAATGTAAAAGAAAAATTTCCGTATAGTAACCGGGGGAAAAACTTATTAAAATTGTCTTCTCATTATGGCGGGGGGAAACCCGACTGGCCTTTTTTCCCCCCCTTGTAGGTGCAGCGTTTTGCCCGTTCCCGCCGCGGATGAAAACTATTGGATCTTTGTCGTTTTTTCCCGTCTGTTTTTCATCAGGTATTTCACTTACGAAGCAAAGAAAATAAAAACAAAGCAAGGCAAGGGCCGAGTTTTGACATAGCATCACCTGGGCTCCAGTAGTTTTTTTTGCTGTTTAATCGCAAAAAAAAATTCATTCAGTTTTCTTACTTTTTTATGAAAACAAATTTGTAAGCATTATGTAGTTTTTTCTGATACTATCGATAGGTATTGGCCATCGAATGGGTTAAAGTGGTGCTTGGTTGGATTCAGAACAAAAAGATGACCTGCAGTGTTTTTCGTTCCTATAAATTTTTCCCCATGTTTATATAATCAAGTTTTTTTAACACTTTTACGTTTACAAGAGTATCGGTTTTGCCAGTTTTTTCTCAATCTGTCAGACCTCTTACTGTAACTTCAAAAAGCCGGTAATAATCTTGAATTAAGGGGGAAAAATTTTTATTTGTATAGATGAAAAAAATATTTTTTAGGTATTTAAGAAAAAAGTAGAGGAAAAATAGTTTTTTTTGCTGCCGGTCCCCGATTTGGGGAAAATTTAATCTTGGTTTTTAATTTTAATTATTTTCAGTTTTCTTAGGGTAAAAATTAAACAATTGGGGGCAAAAGGTTTTTGCGTTTTTGGTCTTCAAGGGGTTTTGCTATAATAAACCCCCCGGGGGGTTTGGGAAATTTCAAATGTCATATTGGTCATGGGCCCCTTTCAGGCCCGTATTTTTAAACTTGTTGTTTTTGGTGGGGTGTTTGTGGTGGTTTTGTGGGTTGGGTGGGTTGTGGGGGGGGGGGTTGGGGGGCATTTAGGTTGCAGCGAACATCCACCCGTTTTACCCCCCCCATGGGTTTTTTACGTTTGGTCAGTAACGACAGGAGGACTTTCCCCCAAAAACACCCCCCCCTTTTTAAAGGGGGGGTAAACCCCCGTTTGTTTATGTTCGGCGAGGGTTCCCCTCCCTTTGGGGGGCCCCCGTTTCCCTTGTGTGCGGGGGTGTGTGCTGTGTTGTTTTTGTGTTGTGGTGTGTGTTGTTTGTGTGTGTGTGTTGTTGTTGTGGTTTTTGTGTGTGGGTGTTTTTGGGGTTTTTACAGGTTGGGGTGTTGTTTTTTGGGGTGGTGGGGTTTTGTTTGGGTTTTGGGGGGTTTTACGTCTGGGTTGTTTTGGAATTTTGGGGGGGGTGGGTTGTGTGTGTTTGTTTTGGGGTTGGTGTGTGGTGTGTGTTTTTTTTTTTCTTGACGGAAGGGGTTTTTTTTTTTTCCGGGGGTTTAAATTTTTTTTTTTTTTTTCCCCCATTTTTTTGGGTTTGAGGGGGGGGATGGGATTGGACCCTACTTCACTGTGTAAATTGCAAACCTGTGGGGGTTTTTTGCTCTGTTTGCAAAGGCTAAAGGGGCTTTACAAATGTAAAACCCCTTTCTTTATTGTGTAATATTTTCATGTGTGGTTTTTAATGTTGACATTCAATAGGTTAAGTACTCATTTATATCTATTTATAGCATCACATTATAAACTTTGATGTGTAATAGGAGCATGTCACTTCTGTTCTTCTCTCTTTTAGGTTCGGTAAGTTTAGCTGCTGTGGTCGGTTATATGATTGTATTGTCTTCCTCAGCATTTAATACTTTATATATATGAAGGCTGTAGTGAAGGCTGTACTCGTCTATTACCTAGCAATATGCAAATAATATATACTTTTCTTGTATATAATAGCTCAATGGTCACTTCTCCTTCCCCCTCATGGTGTCTGCAGACTTATGTTTCCTGGCTTGTTATCCCGACGGGGCTATTTTTCACTTTTCCCAAACTTTATTACATTACAGATTTTGCCATTAAATTTGACCAATTATTTATATATTGCTCCATTTATGTACTTTGTATATTCTTCATCTCTTTGTAAGTATCTGTGTTTGTGACTTTCCTCTGAATCTTTTCATCTTCTGCAAACAATTTAGGTAAAGTTACATTCGTCTCTGGTGTTATTGCTTAAGTAATTTTTGTTTATGAAAGATACCAGCACTGGACCCTACGAAACTCCACTTGGCAATGCGTTCCAAGATGATTAGTTTACTCTTCACACCGTTCTCATCTCCCTATTCCTGAGGAAATCACGCATACAAGTGAATAGGTTTTTATGGATTCTTCATCGACCAATTAACGTGTGTGTGTGTGTGTGTGTGTGTGTGTGTGTGTGTGTGTGTGTGTGTGTGTGTGTGTGAATTTTTCAAAAGAAGCAGAGGCATTGTTGGCTTCTGGTAACAGATTATCAAGAAATCAGACAAAAGCGACTCATGTTTTTCAGCATCTCGCATAACACAGAGGTCGGACTAAGTGCTTGATAGATTACCGCACATTACTCGTCCATTATTTGAAGAGTGGCGTAACGCTGGCAAGCTTCCGGTCATCAAACTGCTTACTTATTATCTCTGCGATGGAGGAGAATGTGGTTTGGTGCAAAACATCTGTTAAGGAATATGTAGCTGATATAAGTTGATTTATAGGCCGATTTTTTATCATGTGAAATTAATTGATAGCATAAATTTCAAACTTACTTTATTCACAATTTGTTTACGTCATTGCAGGTTCGGAGTTTCTCTGTTGACACGAGATGACATATTATCATGAGGGTTTATGTGTATGTTATGCTGGGATCACTGAGTTGTAATTTCGTCAGAAATACAAACATCCCTGCAGATTGACACGTTTTTGTCATTCCTCAGGAAGTAAAAACAGGAAAAAAAAAAATATTAAATATATATATATATATATATATAAAAATATATTATATATATATATATATAATATATATATTTTATATATATATATATATATATATATACGATATCTAGTCTGGTTTTTCCCTCGTCCTTGACTACATAATCTAGTACAAGTTATTGTTAATTAACATCATAAAACATAGTTTGCGAGCCTTCATATTTTTCTCCTGTTGTCTTTAGATCTTCCACCGCAAGGAGTTATGAGCGTTAGAGTTTATTAACCATTCGAGTACATGACCAAGGAACATTTTGGGAGGAGTGGATGAAAATGTGTGAAATGGATGTGGAAAATAGGCTGGCAATCAGCATAACAAAAAGGGGTGAGGATGTGCCAGTTTAGAGCTTTATGGATGCTGGAAAGACGGGGGGAAAAGGGAGGTAGCTCGCGGGGCACCTGTGAAACGGTCAGCTGTAGCACCTGGGCCTCTGCTGTGACTGCGGGAAATCACGACGCTTGGGGAAAAGGTAGAAGAATCGAGAGGGGATAAAGGTAAAAGAGTATTGAATAAGATTGGTAAAGTTAGAGAGAGAGAAGAGAGAGAGAGAGAGAGAGAGAGAGAGAGAGGAGAGGAGAGAGAGAGAGAGAGAGAGAGAAGAGAGAGGGGGAGAGAGAGAAAAAGAGAGAAGAGAGAGAGAGAGAGAGAGAGAGAGAGAGAGAGAGAGAGGAGAGAGAATTAAAGTAGTGGTGGTAGACCGAACCTCATCTACAATTTTTTTTTCATGTAGCTGTGAAACAAAATATGTTTCACGCTTCTGGATTTCAAATTTCTCGTTACAGGATGAAAATTTTGGAAAAAAGGGAACAGCTCTGCAGCAAACCTACGGAGGTGTAGCGCTCATTTCAATTTGCATTCCTCCAAGGGGTGACATCACGTCCCTGCCGCGGCAGTCTAAACACTTGGGTTTGGAAGTGTTTGGTGCAGCATTAAAGTTTATACGGGCTTTAATTCCCTTTAAATTTGGGCTTTATTGATAATCCTTTGATTTGTCGTGCCCAGAGATCCGAGGAAGGGGGAGGAAAGAGAGGAGGGAGAGGAGACAAAAGGGAAGGAAGAAGAAAGGGGAGGATTAGCGAACAAAAGGGATTAGAAAAAAAGGGGATACAGGTTACATGTCAGAAGTGTTGGGCACACCCATGAACGGGGAAAGTCAGGCCGTGCTCCATAATATAGACAACGCGATGAGGGGGAAGGAATGGTAAATCCTCCCTAGTGAGACAGGACATGAAAGGCATAAAATAAAGTGCCTTACCCCTAAATAAGGACAATAGAGAAGGGACACATCTTAGCGAACAGAACGTTGTCGGAGCGAAACACAAAAGTAACATTTAGTGCATGAACATTTTAGAAATACGGAAATAGTAAATAAGGAAACGATATGTTTTAGGGACAGTTGCCTCAAGACATGATATAAAAGACAGTTGTAACGAGGAGAGGACAGCAGATATTTACAGAGCTCCATAGCTCACAGTACATTTCCCATTTGTAAGATGAAGGCTCTCTCCGGCACAACGTTACTCTTGTTCACCTGGAACGGGTAAGTGACATATATTTTCTGTAGTGACTGAAGTGTCTTGAAGTTTGTTTTGATGTCTTGAAATGTTTTTGTCTTGAAGTGTCTTGAAGTAACTTGTCATGAAGTGATTTTGTCTTGTGTAGATATATACCGGGTAGTCGTAAAACCCACTGTGTTTTTATGAAGTGTTAGTTAGATCAAATGAAGTGTCTTGCTGAAGTTGTGTTTACATTGAGTTTTGGTGTAGTGTTTTTGTGTGTAGTGTTTTCTGTGTAGTTTTTTTTTACTATAATGATATGTTAAATAAATAAGCGAAAAATAGCTGCGTGTCACAGCCCACTTATGTCGGATTCAGCACTCTTGCAATACTTATACCGTCTTATAATGAATTTAATGTGCAGCTTATTTGTCTTAGGTTCCCAAAGTAAAGAAAGAAAATAACTAAGGTGTTGGGGAACGACAGATTTATGTTTTTAGACTCGTGGGATTATTTTTGGGATTTTTCAAGCGAAGAGTTTTAAAGTGATTTGGAACGTCCAGCGGTCCCATGCAAACTAAGACATTTCTGCACAGGTATAAGTAACTAAACGTTTGTCTGTATATTAATTATTATGCGTGTGTGTGTGTGTGTGTGTTTTGTGTATGTGTATGTGTGTGTGTGTGGGGTGTGTGTGTGTGTGTGGCCTGTTGTGTGTGTGTGTGTGTGTGTGTGTGTGACTGTGTGTGTGTGTGTGTGTGTGTGTGTGTGGGTGACTGTGTTGTGTGTGTATGTGTGTGTGGACTGTGTGTGTGTGTGTGTGGGTGTTTGTGT